>CM042414.1:3655179-3957679 GCA_023634145.1 Thymallus thymallus
TTATGTCTCTCCTCTGTCCTGCAAAACGTGCTTTAGACGAGAATGGAGTATTGAATGTCGGTGGTCAAACTATACAGTATTTACACGGAATAAACTGATTACTGTGGCAAATGCAAGGATAAATTGATGTCTTAGGTGTAATTGTAACATTCCACAACTAATTGAGCACATCATTGATAATTGCCCAGGTGTAAAGTCAAATGAATTATGTATCAGGCGTTACAAGTAAGACCCAGGTGCAGACAATGTTAGAGTAACAACAGTTTATTAAACCAACAAGGGCAAGAAAAAGACAGGTCAGGGGCAGGCAGGGGTCAGTAATCCAGATAGACCGGGCAAAGGTACAGGATGGCAGGCAGGCAGGCAATGGGTCGGGGTCGGGGCAGGCAGGATGGTCAGAACCGGGAAAACTAGATAACAGGAACTATAGAGAAGCATAAGCAGAGTGAAAAACGCTGGTAGGCTTGATGAAACATAACTAACTGGCAACAGACAAACAGACAACACAGGTATAAATACACATTATGGAGTGAGTAGTGATTAATTACATAACGTCTATGGTAGGAGGAGAAATTGTAAACCAACTAGGCCTTTAAAGTATACTTTACATTGATCAAGATTCAAAGTGTAATGAGAAGGAAATTACAGAACCTCAGTGTCCATTGCCACAAGCTATAAACTTGTTAGTTGAAGCATCTTTAAATAGTAATTAAGGTTAACACTGACTAATTTGATTATGGGAAGTGTGTCAGCTTAATATGTTATAAGCAAATAATGACTGAATTCAGACTTCAGAATTAATTTTTGAAATATGAATGGCAAAGAAAATATTTATTGTGAAGGTGCCAGTTTTTAGCACCAGATGGTGTTCAGCCACCACGGTTATCTTTTGTCAATAGCCAAATATTCTAACTATGAACAGAATGTTTGTGCCTTTAGACAACTCTTTATTAGTTTGCTGTCCTGCCAAACGTCATGGCTTGACAATGATAAAAGAGTTGACTGCAGTATATAGCATAGGACCTGGCTAGATGTGAGGACCTGGCTAGATGTGGGGACCAGGCTAGATCTGAGGACCAGGCTAGATGTGAGGACCTGGCTAGATGTGGGGACCTGGCTAGATGTGAGGACCAGGCTAGATGTGAGGACCTGGCTAGATGTGGGGACCAGGCTAGATGTGAGGACCTGGCTAGATGTGAGGACCTGGCTAGATGTGGGGACCAGGCTAGATGTGAGGACCAGGCTAGATGTGAGGACCTGGCTAGATGTGAGGACCAGGCTAGATGTGAGGACCTGGCTAGATGTGAGGACCTGGCTAGATGTGAGGACCTGGCTAGATGTGGGGACCAGGCTAGATGTGGGGACCTGGCTAGATGTGGGGACCAGGCTAGATCTGAGGACCTGGCTAGATGTGGGGACCAGGCTAGATGTGAGGACCTGGCTAGATGTGGGGACCTGGCTAGATGTGAGGACCTGGCTAGATGTGGGGACCAGGCTAGATGTGGGGACCTGGCTAGATGTGAGGACCTGGCTAGATGTGGGGACCTGGCTAGATGTGGGGACCAGGCTAGATGTGGGGACCTGGCTAGATGTGGGGACCAGGCTAGATGTGGGGACCAGGCTAGATGTGGGGACCAGGCTAGATCTGAGGACCTGGCTAGATGTGGGGACCAGGCTAGATGTGAGGACCTGGCTAGATGTGGGGACCTGGCTAGATGTGAGGACCTGGCTAGATGTGGGGACCTGGCTAGATGTGAGGACCTGGCTAGATGTGGGGACCTGGCTAGATGTGGGGACCTGGCTAGATGTGGGGACCTGGCTAGATGTGAGGACCTGGCTAGATGTGAGGACCTGGCTAGATGTGAGGACCAGGCTAGATGTGAGGACCAGGCTAGATGTGGGGACCAGGCTAGATGTGAGGACCTGGCTAGATGTGGGGACCTGGCTAGATGTGAGGACCTGGCTAGATGTGGGGACCAGGCTAGATGTGGGGACCTGGCTAGATGTGAGGACCTGGCTAGATGTGGGGACCTGGCTAGATGTGGGGACCAGGCTAGATGTGAGGACCTGGCTAGATGTGAGGACCTGGCTAGATGTGAGGACCTGGCTAGATGTGGGGACCTGGCTAGATGTGGGGACCAGGCTAGATGTGAGGACCTGGCTAGATGTGAGGACCTGGCTAGATGTGGGGACCTGGCTAGATGTGGGGACCAGGCTAGATGTGAGGACCTGGCTAGATGTGAGGACCTGGCTAGATGTGGGGACCTGGCTAGATGTGAGGACCTGGCTAGATGTAGAAGCATACTCCAAAGGCCCGTTTCAGAGTTCAGCTTATCTGGTTTACTCAGAAATTGTTAATTGATGTCAATGGTAGACCATGACTGGATGCACGATACTGTAGTTGTGGATCAGTCAGATATTCTAGTAATTGAACCCTGGCATTGCAAGCACCATGCTCTACCAATTGAACCATTCTCTACCAACTGAACCATGCTCAACCAACTGAACCATGCTCTACCAACTGAACCATGCTCTACCAACTGAACCATGCTCTACCAACTGAACCATGCTCTACCAACTGAACCATACTCTACCAACTGAACCATGCTCTACCAACTGAACCATGCTCTACCAACTGAACCATGCTCTACCAACTGAACCATGCTCTACAAACTGAACCATGCTCTACAAACTGAACCATGCTCTACCAACTGAACCATGCTCTACCAACTGAACCATGCTCTACCAACTGAACCATGCTCTACCAACTGAACCATGCTCTACCAACTGAACCATGCTCTACCAACTGAACCATGCTCTACCAACTGAACCATGCTCTACCAACTGAACCATGCTCTACCAACTGAACCATACTCTACCAACTGAACCATGCTCTACCAACTGAACCATGCTCTACCAACTGAACCATGCTCTACCAACTGAACCATGCTCTACAAACTGAACCATGCTCTACCAACTGAACCATGCTCTACCAACTGAACCATGCTCTACCAACTGAACCATGCTCTACCAACTGAACCATGCTCTACCAACTTGTGGACCCTTAATTCATATCATACACTGGCTTTCAAAGTCCACACATACAGATAGGATTCACTAATGTCAGCTGACAAGCTTAACCTGGGAATCCTGGGAGCCACAGTGTTTCAGGGAAGGCAGCTTGAGAGGATCAACGGAAGCAGAGCTGAAAGAAACAGGAATTTCTTTGAATGAAGTGGAGGAAATTTCACCCAACACTGATCGCACTGGACGACATTTGACCCATACTCCCCACATGGCAAGAAGTTTTAAGTCAATCCTCAGAGTCAACATCCTATGATGATGTTTGACCCCTGAGAGGTCATACAGTATCCCAAGAGGGAAACACTTGAGATGGGGCTAACAGCTATATCATACAGTATGTCTGTCTACCTCCCAAATAGTCACAATGTGGTTTCAAACAGACCATGGATTCCTGCTGTGCTGCCAATGGCCTTTCATTTGCTCATAAAAACACAGAAACCATTTAGGAACATGTCCCGCAACTTTCTCCATTACCCCCACGAGGAAGGTACATGAAAGATTTAACACACAGCACCCAGCAATTGAATGTGTTTGTGCATGCATGTGTGTGTGTGTGGGAGAAAATGTGTGCATGTGCGTGTGTGTGTGCGTGTGTGTGTGTGTGTGTGTGTGTGTGTGTGTGTGTGTGTGTGTGTGTGTGTGTGTGTGTGTGTGTGTGTGTGTGTGTGTGAATAGCTAACAAAACAGGGACAGTGCAATGCTCATGGGCTACAAGAGGGGAGTAATTGCAGATTGACATCAGAGTAATTGCGTGGCGATGGGAGCACTTTAGTGGTGGCTAATGGTTAGTTAAAGGCCTGTTAATCAGAAACTAAGCACGCCACGCGCTTATTTGTTCCAATTGACCTCCTCTGGCTCTCCAGCTGCTCCCAGGCTGTTCAGAACCCAGACAAGACCCTCCACAGCTGGCTGGCTAAAGGCATCACTTCATCAAATGGTACTACCTATAGAGCCCCCCCCACACACACACACACACAAAATGCATTGCTGCCACACATACAGTATACACACCATTCAAGAACGTAACATAACACCACTGTGTGTGTTTATATTCGATAATGTCTGGTCAGCACATTACCGAACGGATGTCAATGAAAGTCACACAGTATGTCCATTGCAGGTCTTTCTATACTAAATACTTAGTAGCATATACAGAATGATGAGTCGGATTCCTTCCTTGTTTCATGAGCTAGTGAACCTCAATTAATGTCTTCACCAGCTCCCAAATATCTTCATTGTGAAAACCAAGGGAGTGTCATGTAAGGAATGATGTGTATTCACAAATGAATCAAGGGTGAAAGTCAATCTGACCATGCACAAATAGTCATTTCCAAGTGAAACTACGTTCATAATTATCTTTAAGGTCGATATGTTAGAGTGCAGTCTTTATTTGACCAGTTTACGCAGGAAATCTCAGGAATTTGGACCATTAGGATGGCAAGTCTCAAAAAAGTCTTTTTAATTCATCACATCTCATGGATTTTAGAAAGGCCTCACAGATCTTGTTTTTTCACTCACAGCTGTTAGTTATGAAGTTAATATGTTAATGAAGCATTGAAGTGGCTTGTGTTTTGTCTGGGGGGGCAGTTTTTGTAAAACATGCACCTTAAATCAGATCATCAACGTTTTAAATGGTCTAGAATTGGTTTCTCTCTTTTCATTTTCAGCCTTTTTCAACTTTATGACATCCATTATCCATCCATTATCCATCCATCCTTTATGACATCCATTATCCATCCATTATCCATCCATCCTTTATGACATCCATTATCCATCCATTATCCATCTATCCTTTATGACATCCATTATCCATCCATTATCCACACGTCCTTTATGACATCCATTATCCATCCATCCTTTATAACATCCATTATCCATCCAACCTTTATCCATTTATCCTTTATGGCATCCATTATCCATACATTATCCATCCATCCTTTATGACATCCATTATCCATCCATTATCCATCCAACCTTTATGATATCCATTATCCATCCATTATCCATCCATCCTTTATGATATCCATTATCCATCCATTATCCATCCATTCATTATCCATCCATCCTTTATGGCATCCATTATCCATCCATTATCTATCCATCCTATATGACATCCATTATCCATCCATTATACGTCCATCCTTTATGACATCTATTATCCATCCATTATCCATCCATCCTTTATGATATCCATTATCCATCCATTATCCATCCATCCTTTATGATATCCATTATCCATCCATCCATTATCCATCCATCCTTTATGACATCCATTATCCATCCATTATCCATCCATCCTTTATGACATCCATTATCCATCCATTATCCATCCATCCTTTATGACATCCATTATCCATCCATTATCCATCCATCCTTTATGACATCCATTATCCATCCATCCTTTATGACATCCATTATCCATCCATCCTTTATGACATCCATTATCCATCCATTATCCATCCATCCATCCTTTATGACATCCATTATCCATCCATCCTTTATGACATCCATTATCCATCCATTATCCATCCATCCTTTATGACATCCATTATCCATCCATTATCCATCCATCCTTTATGACATCCATTATGGTTCAAGATGTGATAGATATTGATGACATCCATTATGGTTGTAGATGTGATAGATATTGATGACATCCATTATGGTTGTAGATGTGATAGATATTGATGACATCCATTATGGTTGTAGATGTGATAGATATTGATGACATCCGTTACGGTTGTAGATGTGATAGATATTGATGACATCCGTTACGGTTGTAGATGTGATAGATATTGATGACATCCGTTACGGTTGTAGATGTGATAGATATTGATGACATCCATTATGGTTGTAGATGTGATAGATATTGATGACATCCGTTACGGTTGTAGATGTGATAGGTATTGATGACATCTGTTACGGTTGTAGATGTGATAGATATTGATGACATCCGTTACGGTTGTAGATGTGATAGATATTGATGACATCCGTTACGGTTGTAGATGTGATAGATATTGATGACATCCGTTACGGTTGTAGATGTGATAGATATTGATGACATCCATTATGGTTGTAGATGTGATAGATATTGATGACATCCGTTACGGTTGTAGATGTGATAGGTATTGATGACATCTGTTACGGTTGTAGATGTGATAGATATTGATGACATCCGTTACGGTTGTAGCATGGTTTAGGTGCAGCTGTGGAATAGTTTTACAACCTGAGGTTCAAGCAGTAGCGGTTCTAGCTTGCATGGCGCCCTGGGCAAACTCCCCCTTCAGCCCCCGCCCCCATAATGATTATTAATAATAACAACAAGCAGAATGTGGTGTCCCTGCAGATGGACAAACCCCGTTCTTCAGCCTATATACACTGAACAAACAATGTAAAACCCTGTTCTTCAGCCTATAATGCTGCATCAGTGGGGCTACAGGTGATAATGCTGCATCACTTGGGTTACAGGTGATAATGCTGCATCAGTTGGGCTACAGGTGATAATGCTGCATCACTGGGGCTACAGGTGATAATGCTGCATCACTTGGGTTACAGGTGATAATGCTGCATCAGTTGGGCTACAGGTGATAATGCTGCATCAGTTGGGCTACAGGTGACAATGCTGTGATACTGACTGGATTCGAACCAGGGTGTCTGTAGAGACACCTCTAGCACTGAGATGCAGTGTCTTAGACCACTGAACCACTTGGAAGCCATTAAACTGCATACTATGTACTCATCTTCACATACTATTCAGCACGTACTGTTTAGTAAAAAATATGCAGAATGCCACGGCTGCAACGCAATAGCGGCTCCTGACTGGCTGAGTAGGTGGGGCGGGGCCAAGCGCGGGTGGATTTTTCCAAATTCAACAGACATGCATCGCATTAACCAGCCTGATAAAAGCTAATTTCCAGTTTGATTAATTTCTCTAAACTCTAAATAGAATAGGAATGGAGCTGTAGGCCTACTCAGACTGGTTATAGGCCTACTCAGACTGGTTATAGGCCTACTCAGACTGGTTATAGGCCTACTCAGACTGGTTATAGACCTACTCAGACTGGTTATAGGCCTACTCAGACTGGTTATAGGCCTACTCAGACTGGTTACAGGACTACTCAGACTGGTTATAGGCCTACTCAGACTGGTTATAGGCCTACTCAGACTGGTTATAGGCCTACTCAGACTGGTTATAGACCTACTCAGACTGGTTATAGGCCTACTCAGACTGGTTATAGGCCTACTCAGACTGGTTATAGGCCTACTCAGACTGGTTATAGGCCTACTCAGACTGGTTATAGGCCTACTCAGACTGGTTACAGGACTACTCAGACTGGTTATAGGCCTACTCAGACTGGTTATAGGCCTACTCAGACTGGTTATAGGCCTACTCAGACTGGTTATAGGCCTACTCAGACTGGTTATAGGCCTACTCAGACTGGTTATAGGCCTACTCAGGTTGGTTATAGGCCTACTCAGACTGGTTATAGGCCTACTCAGACTGGTTATAGGCCTACTCAGACTGGTTATAGGCCTACTCAGACTGGTTATAGGCCTACTCATACTGGTTATAGGCCTACTCAGGCTGGTTACAGACCTACTCAGGCTGGTTATAGACCTACTCAGGCTGGTTACAGGCCTATTCAGGCTGGTTATAGACCTACTTAGGCTGGTTACAGACATACTCAGGCTGGTTACAGGCCTACTCAGGCAGGTTATAGACCTACTCAGACTGGTTATAGGCCTACTCAGGCTGGTTACAGGCAGACTGTCGCACCATTTATACCATAGCAGACCATATAGCCTATCTATCCTATTTAAGGAAGACCGAAACAGATAATTTGGTTCCATTGCAACTTAGTTAATAGTGAAACCAAAGTGCTTTAACATAGATAGATAGATAGATAGATAGATAGATAGATAGATAGATAGATAGATAGATAGATAGATAGATAGATAGATAGATAGATAGATAGATAGATAGATAGATAGATAGATAGATAGATAGATAGATAGATAGATAGATAGATAGATAGATAGATAGATAGATAGATAGATAGATAGATAGATAGATAGATAGATAGATAGATAGATAGATAGATAGATAGATAGATAGATAGATAGATAGATAGATAGATAGATAGATAGATAGATAGATAGATAGATAGATAGATAGATAGATAGATAGATAGATAGATAGATAGATAGATACTTTATTGATCCCCGAGGGGAAATTTCTTTGTCAAGCAGCTACAACAAAACATAGGGCAGGTGCAAAATGCCAGAACGAAAATACACAAAAGACAGATACATGATACATAGTGTGACAGTATGAAAAAGTATAGAAATACAAGAAGTCTGGAGTGCAAAAAAGCTATAAAAAGACATAGCATAGTATGGGTGGATGGCTGAATATGTACACTATACATTGGTGGATGGTTAACTATACTATATATCCATTAAATCAAACTGCATAATATACACACCAAAACTTTTCAAATCAAAAGGCTATTGCACTGAAACCGTGGATAGAACTGCTGGAACATAATGAACTAAAGCAGTGATCAATGGGAACGAGATGAGAGTGACAGTTTAAGCCGTATCCACACATTAAACAGGTAGCCTAGCCTACACAACTAAAACAATCCATAGGTTCAAATCAAAAGGCCTGATTGACATGACATCAATAACTCAGATGGTTTAGTGTTTAGTTTAAAAGCTCCGGTCAATAACAAACACTTCAATGAGAAAACAGAAATCCACTTTGGGTAAAAATAATTATTCTGTTTTCAAAGATGTAGCCAACGAATGATACTTGTGATCATTTTAAGGAGAACAAAAACTACTTAGCCTATATTTGAACACCACCACAGAAGTTTCGCTATTCTGCATCTTTTCAATTAATTAGCCTATCACTCACAGTAGCGTAAAAGTGTGCATCAAAGTGTGCATCAAAGTGTGCATCAAAGTGTGCATCAAATTCTAGTAAAATTAGTACAACATCCTGGCATCTAAACCATACTTGGTTTTTGAAGATTCAGATACTATAAAATGTTATATTTTCTCATACTGAGAATGCACATTGTGTTGTTTGACATAATTGTTTTATTTCAGTAGCACATCCCCATACCTGATTATCAGCTGTTATTTCAGTAGCACATCCCCATACCTGATTATCAGCTGTTATTTCAGTAGCACATCCCCATACCTGATTATCAGCTGTTATTTCAGTAGAACATCCCCATACCTGATTATCAGCTGTTATTTCAGTAGCACATCCCCATACCTGATTATCAGCTGTTATTTCAGTAGAACATCCCCATACCTGATTATCAGCTGTTATTTCAGTAGCACATCCCCATACCTGATTATCAGCTGTTATTTCAGTAGCACATCCCCATACCTGATTATCAGCTGTTATTTCAGTAGCACATCCCCATACCTGATTATCAGCTGTTATTTCAGTAGCACATCCCCATACCTGATTATCAGCTGTTATTTCAGTAGCACATCCCCATACCTGATTATCAGCTGTTATTTCAGTAGAACATCCCCATACCTGATTATCAGCTGTTATTTCAGTAGCACATCCCCATACCTGATTATCAGCTGTTATTTCAGTAGCACATCCCCATACCTGATTATCAGCTGTTATTTCAGTAGCACATCCCCATACCTGATTATCAGCTGATTATCAAATGAGTATGACATCCAGGCAATTAACGTTTTCTTGATTTTTTTGTCGCACACTCAAACAGCATACTATTTAGGATGTAAGTTTGGTCATTGGGATACAACCAGTGTATAATCACTATTTGAGTATCTGTTAAATTCACTCTGACATGTGTGGAGGAAATGCACCAGATCAATTCCATTTAGAGTCCAGACCGTTCAGGAATACTGTAAATGGGTAAATTTTCATTTTGTAATCTCACATACAATCCAATTGCTGAACTGAACTGAAGAGGAATTGACCTCCACTCCTGGCATCAAGTGGACAATTATTGTTTAAAAGCTCATACCTCAAAGTGACACCCAAAACACGCCCTTGTGTTCAAGGAGAAAGATAAGTGCTGTGTCATTGCGTCTGACAGGTCAACCAACCACCACTCAGTATTAAGACATCTGATTGGTCATTCTAATGTCATTGCAAGCCAAAAAGCAGAGAACTTTCATTGGCATGACGAGTTAGGATTAGGTTGTTTTATAGTCAGTGGTATGGGGGGGTGATGTTGGCTTGCTTTACAGGGCGGTCCTAAAAGGTGAGTTTGAGCAGTAGTAGAAAAAGACCGTAAACACTGATGACAAAGTGTTTACCGTCAACAGTATGACATCATAGCGGTCTTGAAGTCGGTCGAAGGACATAAAAGTGGGGCTAAGAAGTTCACTGGCTCTAGACTGACAATCAAAGGCAATGCAATACCCCTAAAGAATGAATAATGGTTGTCTCTGGGAGTAGAGCTTTGGATTGATAACCACTATGCTCTTGTGTTCAGTGCACAGCTCATTCAGTCTAAGACATGGCAATTAGCAACAAGAGATGTCCAAACATGAGAAAGAAAGCCAGAGAGAGAGAGAGACGTAGAAGGTGTAGAAATAGGAAGCACTACAAGTGTTGCTTTTCATAGTTCAGCTTCTAAGATAATGTAATTACGAACAGTAGTGACATTGTAATAAAAATCAGAGAGAGAGAGAGAGAGAGAGAGACAGAGAGAGAGAGAGGAGAGAGAGAGAGAGAGAGAGAGAGAGAGAGAGAGAGAGAGAGAGTAGAATCGCTAGACTACAGAGAGTACCATTGAACTTACCTTGTTTTACGTTGTGGATGCCTGCTCTCACAGTGACAGTGATGTGCATATCACGTCAGGACATAAACACACTGATCTGGGCAGGAGATTTACTTACATCCCAACTCCAGGTAAAGCCTAGTCATCTGACTGCAGTACTTAATAAATTGAGATATATTCACCCCTTTATTAAAACAGGATCTCGGCCCAGAGATTAATGCATCCATAATTTGCTGATGTAGAGAAGGAGAAATGACAGCAATGCCATCCTCAGTGAGTGATCTGATTTGGGTGGCTTCTCTTGGTCTTCTCTTGGTCTTCTCTTGGTCTTCTCTTGGTCTTCTCTTGGTCTTCTGCTGGTCTTCTCTAGGTCTTCTCTTGGTCTTCTCTTGGTCTTCTCTAGGTCTTCTCTTGGTCTTCTCTAGGTCTTCTCTTGGTCTTCTCTTGGTCTTCTGCTGGTCTTCTCTTGGTCTTCTCTTGGTCTTCTGCTGGTCTTCTCTTGGTCTTCTGCCATATAAAATGGTTTATAAAATAGAAACTCATAATTTCATCCTCTTGTTCAGAACAGTTCATCATATCTTAATGCACAACAAGTGAATGTATTTACAATGTAGTCACTATGAATCCGTTTTATAGTGACTTGACTACAGTAGTTAGTATTACTGCTACACAGGTGCAGCTGAATGTACAAAAAAGTTAACAGCAAACAATTCTATCGACATTTTTGGTTTGTTTAGTTGAGTTGAGAATCAAGTATTGTATTCTCGTACATAGTCGTAAACGAGTGTCAACCATCAGGCCACTAAAGTCAAAGCTTGATAATCCGGAACAAATGCCAGGGCTATGGGGCTCAGCCTTGAAGACTCCTCAGCTGGTGTTTTCTTCTGGGAGAGGGAGAGGGTATTATTGCGAGGGAGGGGGCAATTACCTGAACACAATTACTGTATCTAACAGTAACGCTGCAACCATCCCATCCCTTTATTTTGGTTGGCTTTCCCTCTGGATTGCCCAGACACTCAGTCATCCCGAAGATGAGGTGTCTTTCGAGTCCCAGGACGAGAGCCAGGAGAAGATGAGGTGTCTTTCGAGTCCCAGGACGAGAGCCAGGAGAAGTCAATAAGCCATGGCTGTCTGGTGGAGATGTGTAAATGACAGGGAGAGCACTGGAAGGTAAATTAATGGGAAAAATGGGGCCGCCTCCTTACGACAAAGTAACAAATGGGAGATTGTGTGATGTGGGATTCTGCCCATTGGCCAAATTAGAGGTGATGCTACTGTAGGTGAGGCATCACTTCATTGGTCAATTACATAACATCTTGATCTTGAGTAGGGCTTCACATTGTTAACACATGATCAATAAATGCAAGAGGTTGCTCTGACCTCTGCCACAGAATTTCAACCAAACATCTCTGCATGTTTCTGACCTCCGTCACACAGTTTCAACCAAACATCTAGGCATGTTTCTGACCTCCATCATACATCTAGGCATGTTTCTTACCTCCGTCAAACATCTAGGCATGTTTCACCATTTTCGGTCGATCCATTCTAAATGACGACTTGGCATACACACCTCTATGTACAACAAAGCCAGAATGAACAATAATCATCCTCCATCTTGTCCTCTCTTTCCAATAGCAGGAAGTAGAGTTCCGTCCTGTTCTGATTGGAGGAGGGGGGGGGGGGGGGGGTTGCTTTATCTGTAATAAAACAATGAGCCATCCCCTCGGCCCATATGGGCACTGGAGCTACGCAACATTATTTAGGTAAATGGCAACCCGGACCAAATTAGATGGAGATTATATTGGAGGCAAATTCCCTTTTAACCGAGCCCAGCGGAGAGCTGTAAACAACTCACTTTTTTTTTTCTCCCCTCTCTCTCGCTTTCACAGCAGAGAACAAGTGCGTGGGCGGAATGCTGATCCTGGCCCAGAGAGACAGAACAGGTACAGCTGGGAGACAGGGGAGTGGGTGAAACAGGTACAGATGGGAGACAGGTGAGTGGGAGAGACAGGTACAGATGGGAGACAGGTGAGTGGGAGAGACAGGTACAGATGGGAGACAGGTGAGTGGGTGAGACAGGGGTAGCTGGGAGACAGATGAGTGGGGGAGACAGGTAAGTGGGTGAGAGAGTGAGGCTGGAGTGCAGGGGAGTGCTGGTGAATGCCTGATGTGTTCCTGTAGCGGTAGGCTCCGGGGCCATTAGGTTGAAGCTTTGGCTGTTCCCTGATTAATAATTACACCACTCTGGTTAGCTGCAGGCATTAGCAGGATGCTGTGTGTGTGTGTCTGTGGGTGTGTACGCGAAAGAGAGTTGTCGTAACTTATCAATACAGGTCCTACATGTCTGCCTTTGAGATGCAGAACAGTTGAAATTGATATTAAGGCCTAGACATCTATACATGAATACTGAACGCTATCTCTAACTAGTACATACTTTGACACACACACACAACACACAACACACAACATTTAGCTCTCTGCCATTCCTCTTCCTGGATTAGAATCTTTACAAGCTTCACTAAGGTTTCTGCCCTCTACCCCTCCTCTCCCTTCTATAGCTCATTTCCTCACCAGAACAAGGTGATCCTATCACAAAGCCATGGAGGTCACGCTCTAGCGGGCACTTCACCGGGACACACACACATTCCCAGCATACCTGCTACCGCCTAGGGCGTGGAGTCAACACAGCTAGTCGCCATGGAGCACACCTTTGATCCAGCTTAATGTCAGACTTTGCCGGCGTCACTCAGACTTCAGACACGCTCGCCAGTGGCAGATTTTGGCTAATTGGGGCTCATTTCTTTCTAGCTTTAATCTTCTGGCCTGAATCGCTTGATAGCTCAGTCCCGATACCACTGGAGTTGAGCAACAGTTTCAGTATCGGGTGTGGAAGTCTATACTGTACTTAGCAAACATTTACATCTCTTTTTTTCCGGGGCTTTCCAATGTACTCAGAGGTTATGTTTTATTTGGCGCTGAACTGGGATGTGTGGGAGAGAGACCAACGCACTTGAAGTGGGTAAATGTAGTTAGTGCA
The DNA here is from genome assembly GCA_023634145.1 of Thymallus thymallus. Taxonomy (NCBI): domain Eukaryota; kingdom Metazoa; phylum Chordata; class Actinopteri; order Salmoniformes; family Salmonidae; genus Thymallus; species Thymallus thymallus. The sequence goes on from CM042414.1 coordinate 3,669,085, forward strand.
CTTGTTCTTGTTATCTCCCCCTCCCCTTTCTTCTAAACCACTCGGCCATGTCCCGCCTAGTTCGTCAGGATTCCTACACAGGCAAGAAGAAGGTCATCGTTTCTTAATAACATGTAGACCTATTGAACTACCAGGGTCGCTGCCAGGTTACGATCACGGCGACAGGTGTTACATGGACATGGACAGCACAGGGAAACTCAGCCAAGACTCCATGATTCCCCCAAAGGTCAACCGCCTCGGGCCACAGCCTGGGTTGTCAGGTCAACCGCCTCGGGCCACAGCCTGGGTTGTCAGGTCAACCGCCTCGGGCCACAGCCTGGGTTGTCAGGTCAACCGCCTCGGGCCACAGCCTGGGTTGTCAGGTCAACCGCCTCGGGCCACAGCCTGGGTTGTCAGGTCAACCGCCTCGGGCCACAGCCTGTGTTGTCAGGTCAACCGCCTCGGGCCACAGCCTGGGTTGTCAGGTCAACCGCCTCGGGCCACAGCCTGGGTTGTCAGGTCAACCGCCTCGGGCCACAGCCTGGGTTGTCAGGTCAACCGCCTCGGGCCACAGCCTGGGTTGTCAGGTCAACCGCCTCGGGCCACAGCCTGGGTTGTCAGGTCAACCGCCTCGGGCCACAGCCTGGGTTGTCAGGTCAACCGCCTCGGGCCACAGCCTGGGTTGTCAGGTCAACCGCCTCGGGCCACAGCCTGGGTTGTCAGGTCAACCGCCTCGGGCCACAGCCTGGGTTGTCAGGTCAACCGCCTCGGGCCACAGCCTGGGTTGTCAGGTCAACCGCCTCGGGCCACAGCCTGGGTTGTCAGGTCAACCGCCTCGGGCCACAGCCTGGGTTGTCAGGTCAACCGCCTCGGGCCACAGCCTGGGTTGTCAGGTCAACCGCCTCGGGCCACAGCCTGGGTTGTCAGGTCAACCGCCTCGGGCCACAGCCTGGGTTGTCAGGTCAACCGCCTCGGGCCACAGCCTGGGTTGTCAGGTCAACCGCCTCGGGCCACAGCCTGGGTTGTCAGGTCAACCGCCTCGGGCCACAGCCTGGGTTGTCCATGGACTAGAAGTGGAGTAAGGGTTGAGTGTCTGTGGCGAAGTGTGGTAGGGCACAGCTAGGATAGGAGAGCTCTCTCTCAGTATCTAGGTCCACTGCCCCTGATTCAGATCACTGGGGCACAGCCATCTGTCTTAACTGACATATCCATCCTGTCTTAACTGACACAGTTATCCTGTCTTAACTGACACAGCCATCCTGCCTTAACTGGCACAGTTGTACTGTTTTAACATTTTACTGCAGTGGGCTAAATCAGGGCCACAGTGTTTCTTGGTAGTCTTAAGCAAATCTACTTAGAAACAAAAGTATACACCTCACACACATAGTTATGGGTAAAAAGAAACAAGACACCTGTACCATGTCAGATATAGAGTTTCAATGTATTACATTTTGAGTTTGCATCCCAATATATACATCACAGAAGACTGAAATATAACAAAACTGTTTGACAAGGAAAGACCAGATTTGTTGAGGCCAAAGAGGGCGCTTTTGGTCACTGACTGCAGGAGAGGGCTACGTGTGTAATCCTCTGCACCATATGACTGACTGCTCTCTTCTTCAGTCTGTCTGCGACACACCACCACTCTCCCTCCTCTGTACTTCAGTCTGTCTGCGACACACCACCACTCTCCCTCCTCTGTTCTTCAGTCTGTCTGCGACACACCACCACTCTCCCTCCTCTGTTCTTCAGTCTGTCTGCGACACACCACCACTCTCCCTCCTCTGTTCTTCAGTCTGTCTGCGACACACCACCACTCTCCCTCCTCTGTACTTCAGTCTGTCTGCGACACACCACCACTCTCCCTCCTCTGTTCTTCAGTCTGTCTGCGACACACCACCACTCTCCCTCCTCTGTTCTTCAGTCTGTCTGCGACACACCACCACTCTCCCTCCTCTGTTCTTCAGTCTGTCTGCGACACACCACCACTCTCCCTCCTCTGTACTTCAGTCTGTCTGCGACACACCACCACTCTCCCTCCTCTGTACTTCAGTCTGTCTGCGACACACCACCACCCTCCTTCCTCTCTTCTTCAGTCTATCTGCAACACACCACCACCCTCCCTCCTGGAGCCCTTATCATTCTCTGCTGGTTTTCGTCACACCTCCATAGCCCTACTGAGGATAGGACATTACACCTTCAGCCATTCGCTCAAGATCTATACACGGATGATTCACACTGGCTAATATCTTTGCGCTCAGGTGTTACGTCCCAAGGCCAAACAAGCTGTCCAATCCGATTCCAGCGGTGCCTCACCAAATCTTGTTTGTTCACTGACATGCAGTATAGCATACCGCTTCTGTTATGACTTATGCTGATACTGCGGTACAATAACTCAATATCATGTATTATGCTGATACTGCGGTACAATAACTCAATATCATGTATTATGCTGATACTGTGGTACAATAACTCAATATCATGTATTATGCTGATACTGTGGTACAATAACTCAATATCATGTATTATGTTGATACTGTGGTACAATAACTCAATATCATGTATTATGCTGATACTGTGGTACAGTAAATCAAAATCATGTATTATGCTGATACTGTGGTACAATAACTCAATATCATGTATTATGCTGTTACTGTGGTACAATAACTCAATATCATGTATTATGCTGATACTGTGGTACAGTAACTCAATATCATGTATTATGCTGATACTGTGGTACAATAACTCAATAACATGTATTATTCTGATACTGTGGTACAGTAACTCAATAACATGTATTATGCTGATACTGTGGTACAATAACTCAAAATCATGTATTATGCTGATACTGTGGTACAATAACTCAATATCATGTATTATGCTGATACTGTGGTACAATAACTCAATATCATGTATTATGCTGATACTGTGGTACAATAACTCAATATCATGTATTATGCTGATACTGTGGTACAATAACTCAATATCATGTATTATGCTGATACTGTGGTACAATAACTCAAGATCATGTATTATGCTGATACTGCGGTACAATAACTCAATATCATGTATTATGCTGATACTGTGGTACAATAACTCAACATCATGTATTATACTGATACTGTGGTACAATAACTCAATATCATGTATTATGCTGATACTGTGGTACAATAACTCAATATCATGTATTATGCTGATACTGTGGTACAATAACTCAATAACATGTATTATGCTGATACTGTGGTACAATAACTCAATATCATGTATTATGCTGATACTGTGGTACAATAACTCAATAACATGTATTATGCTGATACTGTGGTACAATAACTCAATATCATGTATTATGCTGATACTGTGGTACAATAACTCAATAACATGTATTATGCTGATACTGTGGTACAATAACTCAATATCATGTATTATGATGATACTGTGGTACAATAACTCAATATCATGTATTATGCTGATACTGTGGTACAGTAACTCAATATCATGTATTATGCTGATACTGTGGTACAATAACTCAATATCATGTATAATGCTGATACTGTGGTACAGTAACTCAATATCATGTATTATGCTGATACTGTGGTACAATAACTCAATAACATGTATTATGCTGATACTGTGGTACAATAACTCAATATCATGTATTATGCTGATACTGTGGTACAATAACTCAATAACATGTATTATGCTGATACTGTGGTACAGTAACTCAATAACATATGTGACCGACCGGCTCGATTGAGTCTTACGTTGGATAAAAGTAGAGAACTATGAAATGGTACGTCATAAACTACAGGTGAGGAACAACTGGAAAGTAATTAACCTTTCGACAAAATGGTCCTTAAATGTTTTGGTACCTACTGAAGTGCTCTTGGTCTACACCCCATTCAGCACCCTCTTAAGCCCCGCCCGTCTCTTTAAGGATTCACATGTGAGTTCATGTGCTAAACAGAGTGAGTACTGTCGTGTAGTAAACAACCAAGGCTGTTTTATACTTTGTCTATCCACACGTCTTTATACAGTTGTCGCAGTGACATCATGAACGTTCTATTATCATCCGAGATCAAACTTGTCGTTGTCGTTATGAAAAAGCATTAACACAAAAATGACACCTTCTCGTTGGCCTGATGTTAAATCCTAATTTCACTTTGGTGCAGGTCATGTTGTTCTTCATATTACCGCCTCTTGCAAACACACACTATATCAAATGTAAGTTTATTTGTTATGCACAGGATACAGAAGGTGTAAACAGCACAGTAAAATAGTTACTTGAATAGTGGAGTCTTTTGTTTAGACATGTAGCTAGCTAGCTAGCTAGCTAAACAATGAACAATGAACCATAATCCAAACTCATAACATTACTAGCCTGCATGAATCTACAGGTAGCTTAAGCTAACCTACTAGGTTCAAAGTTAGCTAGCTAGAACTAGCAATGCAAATGGCTCTGCGATGCGAATAATATTACTACACTGATCATAGAGGTAACTTAGGCTAGCTAGCTAACAGTACGCTTTAACTAGCAATTTAAAAAATTTCTCACAAAATTTGAAAAGTATAATTTATGAACATGTAGATAGACTCTCTTACCCATATACATGGATGAACGCTTCTCCCTCTTTGTCACAGATGCCATGGTTGCCCTTAGTTTGAAGATGTAATCTGGAGACACGTGTTTTATACAACAACCTTCTGTGTGTTCTCTTTTTGACTGCTTCCGCATATTTTCAATGAAGAACCTGAATTTTATCCATCTCCTTAGCTATCATACTCTGCTTCCACCGTGCATTCCACTTAATAACATGTAGACATAATGAACTATGAGCGTCGCTGCCAGGTTACGATCACGGCGACAGGTGTTACATGGACATGGACAGCACAGGGAAACTCAGCCAAGACTCCATGATTCTCACAAAGGTCAATCGCTTTGGGCCACAGCCTGTGTTGTCAGGTCAACCGCCTCGGGCCACAGCCTGTGTTGTCAGGTCAATCGCCTCGGGCCACAGCCTGTGTTGTCAGGTCAACCGCCTCAGGCCACAGCCTGTGTTGTCAGGTCAACCGCCTCGGGCCACAGCCTGTGTTGTCAGGTCAACCGCCTCGGGCCACAGCCTGTGTTGTCAGGTCAACCGCCTCGGGCCACAGCCTGTGTTGTCAGGTCAACCGCCTCGGGCCACAGCCTGTGTTGTCAGGTCAACCGCCTCGGGCCACAGCCTGTGTTGTCAGGTCAACCGCCTCGGGCCACAGCCTGTGTTGTCAGGTCAACCGCCTCGGGCCACAGCCTGTGTTGTCAGGTCAACCGCCTCGGGCCACAGCCTGTGTTGTCAGGTCAACCGCCTCGGGCCACAGCCTGTGTTGTCAGGTCAATCACCTCAGGCCACAGCCTGTGTTGTCAGGTCAACCGCCTCGGGCCACAGCCTGTGTTGTCAGGTCAACCGCCTCGGGCCACAGTCTGTGTTGTCAGGTCATCCGCCTCGGGCCACAGCCTGTGTTGTCAGGTCAACCGCCTCGGGCCACAGCCTGTGTTGTCAGGTCAACCGCCTCGGTCCTCCAGGAAGTGGAGAACATTAGCAACACTTTTACAGTTCTTCGTTAGAAAGGATTATCGACACATACTGAGCAGCTCATGTTATAGACAGAAGCTTTTTCTGTGGCTAAACCACTCATAATTGTACAATTTTATTCGTATTTAGAGATGGCATAAAAGTTTGTTATTATGGCACATGAAAGTTAACATGTTCCAGAACTGATACTTCTATGATAGCAAAGTCCAAACCAGTTTTCTCAGACGCTCCAATTTAAAGTTTATTTTCTCAATTTCCAAACTTGTTGAACCACTGGGCTTATCGAAATGGGGACCTTGTGTTGCTGTAAAATGGGGACCTTGTGTTGCTGTAAAATGGGGACCTTGTGTTGCTGTAACCTTGGACCACTGTTGTCTATTTCTATATTTGAAATACACAACACGTGTGTACAGAAAATAAATGAATGTTGCATTTATCTAGAGTGTAAACCTTACAGCAGGTACAAAAATAAACAGGGAATGAAATGGTATGTAAAGACTGTTTCTCTATCTGATTATAGAGGAGACAGAAGCAAGCCTTTGCAGTAGTGGGTTTTATCTGATGTTGGCTGTGCAGAGGTAAGAATACATCAGAACGCTCGCCTCCCCCACACTGTTCACAGAGATAAGGACATGATGACACACTGAGATGGCGAGGATAAGGGAGGGTGTTATGGAGGACCGAAGCGCCCCTACCTGAAATGTTGTCTTAGTGTCTAGTGGCTATGTTGGTCCCTATGTTGGTTGATACCCTGATGAAGACAGCTTCGCTGTTGAAACATTTGTGAAAGATACATTATTGCATTGGAACTCCTAGAGAGTGTGGCTTTTACCTTTCATTTTAAATGTTGTCTGATTGATACCTGGATGTTACAGGAACTGAGCTGAGCTGGTTAACTACTCATTAACCAACTGAAGTGGTTACCTACTCATTAACCAACTGAAGTGGTTACCTACTCATTAACCAACTGAAGTGGTTACCTACTCATTAACCAGCTGAAGTGGTTACCTACTCATTAACCAGCTGAAGTGGTTACCTACTCATTAACCAGCTGAAGTGGTTACCTACTCATTAACCAGCTGAAGTGGTTACCTACTCATTAACCAGCTGAAGTGGTTACCTACTCATTAACCAGCTGAAGTGGAGTTTTGCTTCCATATGTTTATATAAATGTTGCTTGATTAGAGGAACTGAATGATGAACAGTACTGAGCTGAAAGACCATGGTGAATACTGTAGCTGCAAAGAAAGTTATTGGTTATTTCTTCTTAATAGATACCTAAGGCTATTGTAGAGGGAACTTTAATGAAGAATGATTAATAAGTGTTGTTCTTCTTTTTCAGGTTGGAGAGTTGCCGGCAAAAAAGCGACAAACTATGCTGAAAGCCCATAGTCAAAATACACTGCATGGCCAAGAGTATGTGGACACCCCTTCAAATGTGTGGATTTGGCCACACCCGTTGGTGACAGGTGTATAAAATCGAGCACACAGCCATGCAATCTCCATAGACAGGCATTGGCAGTAGAATGGCCCGTACTGAAGAGTTTAGTGACTTTCAACGTGGTACCGTCACAGGATGCCACCTTTCCAACAAATCAGTTCGGCAAATTTCTGCCCTGCTAGAGCTGCCCCGGTCAACTGTAAGTGCTGTTCTTGTGAAGTGGAAACATCTAAGAGAAACAACGGCTCAGCCGGGAAGTGGTAGGCCAAACAAGCTCACAGAACGGGACAATCGTCTGTCCTCAGTTGTAACACTCACCCCGAGTTCCAAACTGTCTCTGGAAGAAGAACGCTACCTGCCAGAATGCATAGTGCCAACTGTAAAGTTTGGTGAGGGGGAATAATGGTCTGGGGCTGTTTCAGTGAAGGGAAATCAACGCTACAGCATACAATGACCTATTAGATGATTCTCTGCTTCCAACTTTGCGAGTTCTATACAGAAATGGTTTGTAGAGATCAGTGTGGAAGAACTTGACTGGCCTGCACAGAGTACTGACCTAAACCCCATCAAACACGTTTTGGATGAATTGGAACGCCGACTGCGAGCCAGGCCTAATCACCCAAAATCAGTGCCTGACCTCACTAATGCTCCTGTGGCTGAATGGAAGCAAGTCCCCTCAGCAATGTTCCAACATCTAGTGGAAAGCCTTCCCAGAAGAGTGGAGGCTGTTATAGCAGCAAAGGGGGACCAACTCCATATTAATGCCCATGATTTTGGAATGAGATGTCCACATACTGTTGGTCATGTAGTGTATACAGTTTTATTGTCACATACACCAGATGATAGGTGCAGTGTAATGTGTTGTTATACAGGGTCAGTCATAGATAGATAGATAGATAGATAGATAGATAGATAGATAGATAGATAGATAGATAGATAGATAGGTACTTTATTGATCCCCCGGGGGGGAAATTTCATAGTAGTATGATAGGTGCAGTGTAATGTGTTGTTATACAGGGTCAGTCATAGTAGTATGATAGGTGCAGTGTAATGTGTTGTTATACAGGGTCAGTCATAGTAGTATGATAGGTGCAGTGTAATGTGTTGTTATACAGGGTCAGTCATAGTAGTATGATAGGTGCAGTGTAATGTGTTGTTGTACAAGGTCAGCCATAGTAGTACGGCACCCCTGGAGAAAATTAGGTATAAGTTCCTTGCTTAAGGGCACATTGACAGTTTTTTCACCTTGTCGGCTCAGGTATACGAACCAGTGAATTTTCGGTTACTGGCCCAACACTACCTGCTACCTGCTGTCCTAGGTATGTGTTTACCTTTGCTTGTTAGGTGTGCAATATTGTTGGATATGCAATTCGTTTCTCCAATTTCATTTTCTGAATTGATGACTAGATATTTAATTATGAAAAGACTAATCCATGTCAATAGACTGACCCTCAAAGAGACTGACCTTCATACAGACTGACACTGGAGTTTTGGCGCCGCCCTGAGTGGTCGCCTGTTAAGCAGCTCCCGTTGTTCGTGCATTAATTGTTGTTTTAGTTCGTTTTCCTTCGTCTATTTCGTCTATTTTCTTTAGTTTTATTTTTTATTTTGCTACAGTCGAACTATAACAGTTCAGGATTATGGATTTTATGGACTTTATCGCAGCTGAACGTCGACAGGAGTCGTCAACTGTTATTGTTTACAACAGAGCCCAGCTCCTGGATTTAGCCCACGCAGCGCTGCTGTTCCCCAGGGAAAAGTTTGATATTCCGGACGAGTTGAAAAGGCGACGCCGTGGATGCAGGGCGGGATTGAAATGTAAGGCAAAGCGGAGGAGGTTCAAGTACAAGCCGGCTATACCATCTATTATTATGGGCAATGTGAGGGCTCTACATAACAAGATGGATGAGTTGGCGGGACTTGTTCGTGGACAAAGGATTTATCGGGAAACGAGCCTAATGTGTTTTACTGAGACTTGGCTGAACGATAACATCCCCATACAGAACGTCACTATCGACGGTTTCCAGACCATCAGAGCGGACAGGGATCGCGTCTCTTCCGGTAAGAGTAAGGGTGGTGGGCTGGCTTTATTAGTTAACAACAGATGGTGTCATCCGAACCATATTACTCTTAAGGAAGAGTTTTGTAGCCCGGACATTAAACTGTTAGCTGTTATTGTTTACATCCCGCCCTCTGCTGACGCAAACGCAGCGTGTGACGTCATACACTCTGTTATCGCGAGGTTACAGACAGCACATCCCAGTGCTTTCTTTGCCATTTAGGGGGATTTTAACCATGCATCTCTCTCTTCAACGCTGCCCACGTTCAAACAGTTCGTGAAGTGCCCAACCAGGAATAATAAAACTCTGGACTTGTTATATGCTAATGTGAAGGATGCATACAACTCCACTGCACTCCCTCCCCTCGGTAGATCGGATCACAACCTTGTCCACCTCACCCCACTCTACAGGCCTATGGTCCAACAGCAGCCTGCAACCACCAGGACTGTTAGGAGATGGTCCCCTGAGGCGAATGAGGCCCTACAGGACTGCTTTGAAACAACAGACTGGGATGTGCTCTGTGAGGCTCATGGGGAGGACATCGATGGACTCACTGACTGCATAACAGACTATATTAATTTTTGTGTAGACAACACTGTACCCACCAGGAAGGTACGCTGTTTCCCAAACAATAAACCCTGGGTCACCAGCGACCTGAAGGCCCTGCTGAATGAGAAGAAGAGGGCCTTCAAGGAGAAGGACAAGGACAAATTGAAATGCGTCCAGAGGGAGCTGAAGTTGCGGATTGCTGAGGGGAAGAGAGTGTATAAGGAGAAGATGGAGGACAAGCTGAGGCAGAGCCAGGTGAGAGAGGTGTGGAAGGGTATGAGAAATATCACTGGCTTCAAAAAGTCAAACAGTGGGCAGACGGAGGGGACCCAGGACAGAGCCAATGAGCTGAACCAATTTTTTAACAGGTTCGATACTGGCCCTGTCCACCTCCCCTCCAGCTCCCCAGACCACACACCCTCACGGCTATCCCACCCCCACTTTGCTCACAGCACCTCTGCTGAGACAATCAGTGACCCCACCTCCGCCCCTGCCCCCCCTGGACTGATCCTCAACACCCCCCTTCCCCCCACCTCCCCACCTGGGCTGGCTTTCACCACCAACCAAGTGAAGAGAGAGCTGGAGAGACTACACCAGTGGAAAGCGGCGGGCCCTGATGGCATCAGCCCAAGGGTGCTGAGGGTCTGTGCTGACCAACTGTGTGGAATACTCCAGCGTCTTTTCAACCTTAGCCTGAGCCTAGAAAGGGTTCCTGTGCTGTGGAAAACATCCTGCCTCGTCCCAGTGCCCAAGAAGGCACACCCCACTGTCCTGAATGACTTCAGACCTGTAGTGCTAACATCCCACATCATGAAGACCCTGGAAAGGTTAGTCCTCGCTCACCTCAGACCCCTGGTGTGTTCATCAATGGACCCCCTGCAGTTTGCATACCAGCGCAACATCGGGGTGGATGATGCAATCATCTACCTTCTGCAGAGGGCCTACTCTCACCTGGACAACGCAGGTTGCACTGTGAGGGTCATGTTTTTTGACTTCTCCAGTGCCTTCAATACCATTCAGCCCCTGCTACTGGGTGAGAAGATGAGGAGGATGAAAGTGGAAGCACCCTTAGTCTCCTGGGTCACGGACTACCTGACCGGTAGGCCACAATTTGTGCGACTACAGAGCTGTGTGTCAGAACGGGCAGTTAGCAACACAGGGGCCCCCCAGGGTACGGTCCTGTCCCCCTTCCTGTTCACCCTCTACACCTCAGACTTCAGATATAACTCTGAAACATGCCACCTACAGAAGTTCTCGGATGACTCTGCTATTGTAGGGTGCATCAGGGGTGGGCAGGAGGAGGAGTACAGGAGCACAATCAGTGACTTTGTGTTGTGGTGTGAGCAGAACCACCTTCAGCTCAACATCAGCAAAACTAAGGAGATGGTGGTGGACTTCAGGAGAACCAAGGCACAACTGACTGCAGTCCCTATAAAGGGGATGGATGTGGAAATGGTTGAGTCATACAAGTTCCTGGGTGTCCATATGGACAACAGGCTGGAATGGGCTGGTAACACCGGGGCCCTGTACAAAAAGGGCCAGAGCCGACTCTACTTTCTGAGGAGGCTCAGGTACTTCAACGTGTGCAGTAAACTACTGCATACCTTCTACCAGTCTGTGGTGGCCAGTGCCATCTTTTTTGCAGTGGTGTGCTGGGGAGCAAACATCAAAGCCGGTGATGCTTCTCGGGTAAATAAGCTGATCAGGAAGGCTAGCTCTGTCCTGGGGATGAGCCTTGACACTCTAGAGGAGGTGGCGGAGAGACGGATCCTGGCCAAACTGCTGGCCATCATGGACAACGTCACCCACCCTCTGCACGCTATGGTTATGACGCAGAGGATCACTTTCAGTCACAGACTGATCCCACCACGGTGTGCCAGAGAGCGCTACAGGAGGTCCTTCCTGCCGGCGGCTATTAGACTATATAATGCCTCACCGGGGTGTCGTGCAACATAGATCTGGAACTGTTGGGGTGCTAGGACCTAGTTTAACTATTATGCATCCATCCGTGAGTAACTCTGGTCCGTCAGCACTCATCCTCTCAGGACCTATTTATTCATACAGGTCTGTAAATACATACTCATGTACAGTTGTTATATTATATCACATGCAATATTGTAAGTAATTATTGGACGTAGGCATTCACTCAGGAATGCATATTAGTATCCTGCCAGTTGCACCTTTTCTCATTGCTTTTAGTATATCGAATGTGCAATAAGTGCAGTTGTCTGTAATTAAACCCTGCGCACTAAGGACTGTATTTTAAGGGAATTACTATTATTACCCCAAATGATATCATACACACATTTAGCTATTAAAGTATCTCTTCCTGTCATTTACCTGTACAGTTTGTGTAAACATGCAAGTATTCACTTATCTGTAAATATAACTGTACACCTAACTGTTCAGCTAATTTAACCATGCAAAATTTTCACTTACCTGTTCATTTACCCAGTCTGTCTATTAACTAAACTATTATTACCCTCGCTCATATCATACGCATTTTTAGCTACTGAAGTATTTCTCTGCCATCGACCTGTATAGTATAGTTAACCTTCCAACATCCACCAATGTATAGTGTACATATTCAGCCAACCACTCATACTATGCAATGTCCTTTTATAGCTTTTTTTTGCACTCCAGATATCTTGTATTTCTATACTTTTTCATACTGCCGCTCTATGTATCATGTACCGTGTATCTGTCTTTTGTGTACTTTCGTTGTGGCATTTTGCACCTGCCCTGTGTTTTTGTTGTAGCTGCTTGACAATGAAATTTCCCCCCCGGGGGATCAATAAAGTACCTATCTATCTATCTATCTATCTATCTATCTATCTATCTATCTATCTATCTATCTATCTATCTATCTATCTATCTATCTATCTATCTATCTATCTATCTATCTATCTATCTATCTATCTATCATTCATACAGACAGACCCTCATAGAGACTGACCCTCATACAGTCTGACCCTCATAGAGACTGACCTTCATACAGACTGACCCTCATAGACTGACATTCATACAGACTGACCCTCATAGAGACTGACCTCGATACAGACTGACCCTCATAGAGACTGACATTCATACAGACTGACCCTCATAGAGACTGACCTCGATACAGACTGACTCTCATAGAGACTGACATTCATACAGACTGACCCTCATAGAGACTGACATTCATACAGACTGACCCTCATAGAGACTGACCTCGATACAGACTGACCCTCATAGAGACTGACCTCGATACAGACTGACCCTCATACAGACTGACCCTCATAGAGACTGACCTCGATACAGACTGACCCTCATAGAGACTGACCTCGATACAGACTGACCCTCATAGAGACTGACCTCGATACAGACTGACCCTCATAGAGACTGATCTTCATAGAGACCAGAGAAATCAAGTGTAATTTACATTCAGTTTTGTGTCCTCACCTTTTAGTCTAATAGTTTTCCCATAACCTCAACTGTTTCCTTTAATTGCTACCATGGTTATGCATTCCATATTTCTTCTGTTAGAAACATTTAAATGTAGCCCTATCCATTATAGGCCAATTCCCACGAGTGTAAAGGGATAAATACGTGCTCCTGAAAAATACATAAAACCACCCGCTTTAGGCTGGATGTGTCAATGTCTAGTTCATACATGCAGAATCTATGAGCAGAATTACGGTTTTACCTCAATTATCCACTAAATCCTTAGTTTGAAAGCAACTCTTTTTCTGGAAGCTGTGCTGCGCCATTTTTCCTAAACTGTTCCCCCAAGTGGGCCTCTTATATCTCCTAGGTATACAGTAGATTCCTTATGATTGTCATTTGTTTTACATTTATTCATGTGTTATTCAATGTTTCTATGGGCTATAGTAGTTTTTTGATACATAAAGGGATCCTACAATTCAAAATCAAGAAGCTAAATGATCCATGGTATGACCATCTTAACAATTACCCCCTGCCCCCAACGGCTTAGACTTTAAAAAATATGTTTTAGTATGACTTAATGATTTCATCCTTGTATAACAACAGTGTGAATGGGTCCTCAGTCCTTGGAATGTTGACCATCCCTGTACCATCAACGTACAACAGAACAGAGAGTCCCCTGGGAAGGCTTGGTTGAAGTTGAGAATCATTCCCTCTTCTGAAGTATCAGCTAGAAAGGTTCACCAGTGATGTCATTAAGAAACCTGCCATATTGTGGGACTTGACTCCAATGTTGATCTAGGGTCAGAGGCATTGAAATGTGTATAAAAATTACAAAAGTACAATTTCAGCATTGTTAGAACCCCCTGGAGTCGATCTAAGATACATAAAATTGATTTTTAGCTCGAGATATCTGTTGTTTTGCATTGGATACGTCTCAATCCACTGCATCCGCCAGTCTCACACTTCCGCATCTGCGGTGAAAGATGGCAGAGCTAGAGTGGTGTTTGTCAGACCATGAGACTATATTCCTGAGACTCACTAACACGCTGGTGTTCTCCGTTTTGCTGTATGACCCCCACAAGTGCTGTATGACCCCCACAAGTGCTGTATGACCCCCACAAGTGTCAGGAGACTCGTCTGAAGTCGGTAGTTTGTGCCTACCCCAAAAAGAAGGGGTTAAATATGTGTAAAAAGAGGGTATATATACTGTATATATATACAGTATATATTTCCTGATTTAAAACATTTTTTTCCCATTTATAAATGTATTCAAAGCATTTCTATGGGATTTAGTAGTAAAGGCCAAAATGTATATTTCATCATGATTCCTTAAGAGTGCTTGCTTTATTTTTGGGGGGATACCTTAAGAGGTCCTACAATTCCAAATCAAATAGCTAAATGATCGATAGTATGACCATCTTAAAACAATTACTTATGTCAGTTTAGCAACACACCCACACCTCTCCCCCCCCCCCCCCCCCAACCTCTTAGACTCTAAGGAATTAAAGTTTGCAGTGTAATTGTTCAAATAAGGCCTCCTGAACACTATCGCAACATTGGGGTACCTCTCACATTTGACCAGTCAGTTAAGCCAAGCAGGGGGACAACAGAATAAACAGTGGTTAAAAGTAGTGGAGTCACAAGTTACATAAGGTTTACAGACATGGCCATGAGTGGTCAGCTAGATACAGTTCTCTATTGTTTCAAGATGGACAATAGTTATTTGTTCTTCCAATATCAACATTTTATTTGTCACATGCGCCAAATACAACAGTGAAATGCTTACTTGCTAAACCTAGTCTACGGTTGTGCGGGGTGTAGCAAGACCCAGATGCTAGGTAAAGCTTTACAAACTAACCAGCTAGTTGAGATTGAAACAAATCTAAGCACTGGATATATATTGTGGCGAGCTCGGCCAGAAGATGGCATGAGACAGAGATTGATTTAACAGAGTTCCTGTGCCCCATACATCGCATCGACTCCAGAAACGTCACACTTTATTGTCTCCTTCTGTTTTTTTTGGGCAACAAACCTAACCTCCGGCCATGCAAGGCTCGGTTACGTAGGTAGGCACTCTAACATTCCCCCCCTGCCCCCATGAACTCCTGAACTCAGACAACGTAAGAACACATAACCACATAACATTAGCTTAACTACTGGAAACATAAACACATAACACAACCGTTTAATCGTGGCACATTAACTACCCACAATCCCTCTTCAACTACTACGCTGGCCAGATCGCTACAATATTTTGTTCACATCTTATTAATCAGATAATGTTACCTACCATGCATGAGAAATACGCTATAAAATGTTTAATTTGTAAAAAAAACGTCTCTCACGTTATCTCTCAGTATATATCACGAACCTTTGCTCTGGACAGAAAATGTGTAAAGACAAATTAATTGTTTATTCACACCTGTAATGATCTTCAAAATTTGATTGGTCGACACACCATCTTTAGATTATGTGATTTGATTGGACAATGAGTATTTGGAGGCATAGGCCTATGTAACCGGAGATTCAATTGGCATTTGCGCTGAGCAATGAGGAAACAGTCTGTGGTTGTAGCGTTTTATTACGTTTTATTATTATTTCATCCAAGAAAGGCATGCAGCAACAGAGATAGGTACACAGTAAGGTTTTTATGATCAACTGACAGTGACCTGATGTAGTCGGCGATACAGTCCACACTCTCGTCGCCACTCAAATCCTTTTGAGTTGGGATTTTGATAATCGTGGAGTTGACCATTCTCAGCTAGGGCCTGTTCCCCCACAACCTTAAAAGGTTGCCTCCCTAGCACACTTTTTCTTCTCTTGCCAGAGCTTTTTCAGTCTCTCATCTCCTGCAGTGTCTGAGAAAAAGAACAAGGGATTTAGAGAGAAAATGGATGTGTGGGAGCTTCAGGGTTCATCAGTCGCATAGTCATGGTGGTGCCTGCCAAATTAATTTATCAAAAACTCCACCTACATTCCACACTTGTTGCAGAATTTCACGACTATCAACTATCAAAGACCCAGTTCCCCCGTGAACACCTGCCTGTACTCTCGGCTCTGCCTATAAAACATTTTTGTCAGAACCCCGGACAGTTCAAGTAAGCTCAGGTGACAGCAATTAGTGACACAATTTCTTGTGGGCTGTTTCACAGCTTCACCACAGTACATCATTGGCTGCTTCTTGTATACGTCAAGTCTTGGTTGGTAAATAAGTAATAACGGGACTGACTATCGTGGTTGTGGACCCTGATTTGGGCTTATGGAATCGGTCACATTAAGTCAACCCAAACATAGACCAAGTCTACCAAAGTACAGTATTTTGATCATGTGGACTTCACCTCAGTGTTTTGACTCCTTTGAAAAAGTGTATTTATTTTCCCCCTTCTCTCTTAGTCTGCGGAGGTAATAGACCTGTCGCAGATGTAACAATGATGGATCTTCTCTGGGTTACTGGGCAGAAGATGAGAGATGGGTCCGAAGTATGAGGGGCCGGGACAGTGGAACTGGGATCAAACCGAGTGAAGAAATACAAAGATTATATGACTGTGGCACAGTGTAATAAATCAAACGAACCTCTGCCCCCAGACAAAGACTGTCAAAGCTACAATAAGACGCCTGGTTCGTGCCAGAAACAGATTGACACTGTTGAATGTCCAGGCCCCAATATGCCATCATTATAGAGCCCCTCACCAGGGCAGTAGGTGTTTATTCAATATTATTTGGTGTGGTTCGGTTCATTTTAGGATTCAATCAGATCAGCGGTAACCAGCGTTAGCCAACAAGCGCATAACTCTTGTTAGGCAGTGCTGGAGGTATAACTACAGTATGAACTGGCAAATCGGTGAGCGGTTACTTTTGTGGACATTGTCCCAAACCCTTCCATCCTTATTATCCACGGCGATAGAGAGGTAATGATGAGGTAATGATGTTCCACGTCTGTCCAGTCTGATGTTCCACGTCTGTCCGGTCTGATGTACCAGCGAGTGTCCGAAGTAAACATTAGCCTAGATCACCTCCAATTAGCGTTCCGTGACTCTGGTGATTATCAAGTCGTTCTGAGACAAGCGCCATGTGGTCAGCCTGGTTGGAGGCCTGGTTGGAGACCTGGTTGGAGGCCTGGTTGGAGGCCTGGTTGGAGGCTGGTTGGAGACCTGGTTGGAGACCTGGTTGGAGGCCTGGTTGGAGACCTGTTAGGAGGCCTGGTTGGAGGCCTGGTTGGATACCTGGTTGGAGGCCTGGTTGGAGGTCTGGTTGGAGGCCTGGTTGGAGACCTGGTTGGAGGCCTGGTTGGAGGCCTGGTTGGAGACCTGGTTGGAGGCCTGTTAGGAGACCTGTTAGGAGACCTGGTTGGAGGCCTGGTTGGAGACCTGGTTGGAGGCCTGGTTGGAGACCTGGTTGGAGGCCTGGTTGGAGGCCTGGTTGGAGGCCTGGTTGGAGACCTGGTTGTTCATTATTTGTTTGTTTATTAGGATCCCCATTACTTGTTGCAGAAGCAGCAGCTACTCTTCCGAGGGCAGTAGACATGTAAACAACTTACTCTGCTTATCTTAATCAGCGTAAGGTAAATCAAAGTAAGCATACGCTGATTAAAACACCTGGTTTTCTAAGCAGTATTTCAAATAATTAGGACATGTGAACACCTTAAATCGGCATTCCAGCGGTGTATTTGATCTGCCTGTGTGCTGCCACCAGTGGTTAAGTCACCGGGGCCTATTGGTCAATCACTGGGATCGGCTCGTAACACCTGAATGAGGAGACATTTTCAGAACAAATTGTCATACATAAAATTATAATTTTAATATATACCATCAATAAAACATATACTTAGTGGTGTAAAAAGTACCTAATTGTCATACTTGAGTAAAAATATAGATACAGTACCTTAACAGAAACTTACTCAAGTAAAAGTGAAAGTCAGCCAGTAAAATACTACTTGAGTAATAAGTATCAAAAGATACTCAGACATAATTTACAAACAAGCCATCTGTGTTTAGTGATTCCGCCAGATCAGAGGCAGTAGGAATGACCATCGGTGTTCTCTTGATAAATCTGTGAATTAGACCATTTTCCTGTCATACTAAGCATTCAAAATGTAACAAGTACTTTTGGGTGTCATGGAAAATGTAGGGAGTGAAAAGTACATTATTTTCTTTAGGAATGTAGTGAAGTAAAATTTCTCAAAAATATTAATAGTCAAGTTAAGTATTTTATTTTCACCTGTTTTTGAAAAAGTCGTCAACCCGGACATCGGTGTGTTTTGATGGCACCTTCCAGGCTCTCTCATCACCCCTGTCCAGACAGCACAACCGTTCATTACAACTCTGGCATGTTAATGGAGTCCGGATAATGTGTTTGCTGGGGCAATTATTCCTTGGTGACAACAACTCAATGAATTTACGTTTTTTATTCAAGCAGAGGGATGTTTTATCCTTGGGGGAGCATCTCAAAGGATCTCCCAAGACATTGAATCTGAAGCCGGATACATATGAATCACTCAGCCCTGAGTCTAATACAAGTATTTCAGAGACAACGGACTGTAAATTCACATCTCCCATGATCTCGGCATGTCGAAAATATCCAATTGATCTTGTGGTTCCATGAGAGAGGGAAGGGTGAGAACATTCAAGGGCTGAACCAAAGACAGTACCGTATGAGGATAGGCAAAAACTGCTTCTCCAATGGAAATCTCCGATCACACTTGTGCATGATGTGATGGCGCGTTGGCTAGCTAAGCTCATGCGTGGACCCGATGACACGTTTCTAACGGTCTCTTGCGCCAAACTGCTTATTTACAGGTCGTCAAATCATAGGCACTCCTTCGATGTAAAGTCGTTTTTGATCACTTAAAACGTGTCAGTTTGTCACTTTCAGGAAGGTAGAGTAATAACATGTTCAACTCCTCTAGGTTGTACCTTTAGATTTTGAGATAATTAACAACTAATGAAGATTTTTTCACTTCTGTCATTGACTTCTCAAACCCCGGCCTGGTCTGCTTGGTCTGTTTCTCAAGCGTTCCTGGAAGTCTCGCTATGTTGCGCCTCTGGGTTTCTAAACTCTGGCTGTGTTTACACAGGCAGCCCAATTTTGATATTCTTTCTAATAGTTGGTCTTTTGACCAATCACATCAGATCTTTTCACATCAGATATTTTTCAGAGCTGATCTGATTCACAATTAGTGAAAAGAAGATCAGAATTGGGCTGCCTGTCTAAAGCTTCTGTGGCTGAAGTCAGTGCTCCAGTCCAGGAGAAGGCCGACATAAACAACTGATTAAATAAGATGTTTGTCTATGGAGATTGCATGTCTGTGTGCTCAATTGTATACACCTGTCAGCAACGGGCGTGGCTGAAATAGCCAAATTCCACTACTTTTGAAGGGGTGTCCACATACTTTTGTGTATATATAGTGTAAATAACAGACTCAATAAGATTCATTTGGAACTAAATATCTGTTCTGTATGCTTAACAGAGGAGGCTCCTCCAGGGAGAAGGGGAGGATGGTCCTCCTCGTACTTTTTAGGAAAGCCCACTGGGCACACACTGGTTGAATCAGCGTTGTTTTCATTTTAACAAAATTACGCTGAACCAACGTGGAATAGTCGTTGAATTGATGTCTGTGTCCAGTGGGAAAAAACCCTCCTTGTAAATAGAAGTATACAGGTCAGACATCATCCCATTGGATTTATGCATTATTACTGTATATATGATAGATACAGTCATTCTTCCAAGTCATCCTAATGACAATTTTATACAGGATTTAGCACACAGATCCAGAAAAGTGGCCGTTGTTTAATGGCCACGATGCTATTATTCACTTAAGCCACCATGTTGAAGGTTCTCCAGATATCAATGATGTCTTCTGCTTTTTCAGTATATCCAAGGGCCTTGATCCGAGGGCCATCTGTGCTTACTCTGGAGTAAGGAGCCAGTTGTGTGTTTCATTCGCTATAGCATTATTTATGGGGACCACTGCTCATTCTCAAGTGCATGCATGCAACCAGTGAAAGCCACCTGAATTCAGTTACTTAAGAGTCAAAAAGCAGCTTGTGTGAAAGATACACTGAAAATGATTACTTCCAGTTGTTCTATGAAGGTCAGGGTAGTCTCCTGTCTTTTGGAAGAAGAACTAATATCATCTTTTGCTGTGAATGTCTTTGATCTTAACACATGGTGAAATATATATCACTTCAGTCATTTCCTTAATTAATACCTGCCACCATGAATTAACACGTTTATGAAGGCTATTATGATGTGATATGATAGTTGATGAATGTGTGCAGGAGTGGGTCACTCATAGAATTTGATGTTCAAGCATTTGAAAAAAAACGTGGCAGTTTGGGACTGCAACTGTAGTAAAACATGAATCAGTGTAGTCGTCAGAAAAGTATCTTTCCAATTGTGTGTGTGTGTGTGTGTGTGTGTGTGTGTGTGTGTGTGTGTGTGTGTGTGTGTGTGTGTGTGTGTGTGTGTGTGTGTGTGTGTGTGTGTGTGTGTGTGTGTGTGTGTGTGTGTGTGTGTGTGTGTGTGTGTGTGTGTGTGTGTGTGTGTATTCATGTATATGTGCTCAAGTGTCTTTTCTGATAGGCCAAGACTGATGCTGCCCTCAATGACATTTCAACAGTGAGGGTTAAGTGTCTAAGTATTTCATTTTTTCATCCTACTGTAGTTCCTCTTCAGAGAGCTGACAGCCATAGAGGTGGCCTGTCAGTTTCACCTAGCGTTCGCTTTAATCATTGGTGAATGCTGCTCCTACTTGCTAACAATGAAAGACAACTGCTAAAAGGACAGCTGTAGCTAACATCAAACTGAGCCTAATTTGTTATCAGGAAAACATCCAAGCATGTGGGTCAAATTGCTGAGGCAAGGAAGACCACACAGTTTAAAAGCACACACACATGCACATGCACACACAGTAAATCATGTTGTTGTCTACTCACCTGTCTGCAGAGATATACATTCCACATAATGGCCCATATCATATCCACAGATGATGGGAAATAAAATCTGGTTATAGTGGTATTGTAACTGACACATTAAGATGTGTTTTCTCTATATACAAAGAACGGTGATTACCTTCATTTATACACATCACACGTGTATGCCGGAGGGTACTTTGAATTACTCAAGATTATTTTCTATTGTAAAGTTTAAAATACAAGGCAAGAGTGATACAAATTACCTGAAAGTTGGGCCTCTGTCTTGGTTTGTCAGAGCATGAAGTGTTGGGCCTCTGTCTTGGTTTGTCAGAGCATGAAGTGTTGGGCCTCTGTCTTGGTTTGTCAGAGCATGAAGTGTTGGGCCTCTGTCTTGGTTTGTCAGAGCATGAAGTGTTGGGCCTCTGTCTTGGTTTGTCAGAGCATGAAGTGTTGGGCCTCTGTCTTGGTTTGTCAGAGCATGAAGTGTTGGGCCTCTGTCTTGGTTTGTCAGAGCATGAAGTGTTGGGCCTCTGTCTTGGTTTGTCAGAGCATGAAGGGTTGGGCCTCTGTCTTGGTTTGTCAGAGCATGAAGTGTTGGGCCTCTGTCTTGGTTTGTCAGAGCATGAAGTGTTGGGCCTCTGTCTTGGTTTGTCAGAGCATGAAGTGTTGGGCCTCTGTCTTGGTTTGTCAGAGCATGAAGTGTTGAGCCTCTGTCTTGGTTTGTCAGAGCATGAAGTGTTGGGCCTCTGTCTTGGTTTGTCAGAGCATGAAGGGTTGGGCCTCTGTCTTGGTTTGTCAGAGCATGAAGTGTTGGGCCTCTGTCTTGGTTTGTCAGAGCCTGAAGTGTTGGGCCTCTGACCTGGTTTGTCAGAGCATGAAGTGTTGGGCCTCTGTCTTGGTTTGTCAGAGCATGAAGTGTTGGGCCTCTGTCTTGGTTTGTCAGAGCATGAAGTGTTGGGCCTCTGTCTTGGTTTGTCAGAGCATGAAGTGTTGGGCCTCTGTCTTGGTTTGTCAGAGCATGAAGTGTTGGGCCTCTGTCTTGGTTTGTCAGAGCATGAAGTGTTGGGCCTCTGTCTTGGTTTGTCAGAGCATGAAGTGTTGGGCCTCTGTCTTGGTTTTTCAGAGCATGAAGTGTTGGGCCTCTGTCTTGGTTTGTCAGAGCATGAAGTGTTGGGCCTCTGTCTTGGTTTGTCAGAGCCTGAAGTGTTGGGCCTCTGTCCTGGTTTGTCAGAGCATGAAGTGTTGGGCCTCTGTCTTGGTTTGTCAGAGCATGAAGTGTTGGGCCTCTGTCTTGGTTTGTCAGAGCATGAAGTGTTGGGCCTCTGTCTTGGTTTGTCAGAGCATGAAGTGTTGGGCCTCTGTCTTGGTTTGTCAGAGCATGAAGTGTTGGGCCTCTGTCTTGGTTTGTCAGAGCCTGAAGTGTTGGGCCTCTGTCTTGGTTTGTCAGAGCCTGAAGTGTTGGGCCTCTGTCCTGGTTTGTCAGAGCCTGAAGTGTTGGGCCTCCCAACAGTAGTAGACCTACTGTTGGGAGGATGGAGAAGCCTAGCAAAAATACTTTATTTTACAGCCGCTGTTTACCAGGTAGTTAGTTAGAAATTACTTGTTAAAGCAGTAATCACCCAACAGTTATTACATTTTCTGTAGTTTTTTTTAGATTCATTGCCATTTGGTGCCAGGTAGTTATCAATGGTGTTGAATTATTAAGGTAAGTACCAAATATTATTAATTGTTACCACATAAGCAAAGGACATACAGTAAGTACACGTATAACACTATGGAGTGCTATAGACACATTATAACCATATTTATTATTTGTCACCATTCAAATTACTCATGAGAAACACTGACATTGGTCCTGCCATGTGGCAGCATGGTCTGACATGACCTCTTTAAGAGCTTGTCAAGTCGTCTTTACGTTTGCAGTGTAAAATCACTGCCATTAAATATTACACCAGCTAGAACCGTCTCTGTGACTCCAAACACATCATCCCTCTTATTATTAACTGCTACAACCATCACAAGCCCTGAAGGCACCATTTTTCATCGCTCATCTATTCCTGTCTGCTTCTCCCAAGCGCCTCTACTCCTCATTCCTCAACTAGCTGTTCGGTATAGCAGGATCCTTGCCTAACACTCCTTCAGTGAGACGATGATGGTGATGATGAGGATGGTATTAGTGGTGGTGATGATGATAGTATTGGTGATGATGATGATGATGATGATGGTGGTATTGGTGATGATGGTATTGGTGGTGATGATGGTATTGGTGATGATGGTATTGGTGGTGATGATGGTATTGGTGATGATGGTATTGGTGGTGATGATGGTATTGGTGATGATGGTATTGGTGGTGATGATGGTATTGGTGATGATGGTATTGGTGGTGATGGTATTGGTGGTGATGATGGTATTGGTGGTGATGATGGTATTGGTGGTGATGATGGTATTGGTGATGATGGTATTGGTGGTGATGATGGTATTGGTGGTGATGATGGTATTGGTGATGATGGTATTGGTGGTGATGATGGTATTGGTGATGATGATGGTATTGGTGATGATGGTATTGGTGATGATGGTATTGGTGGTGATGATGGTATTGGTGGTGATGATGGTATTGGTGGTGATGATGGTATTGATGGTGATGATGATGGTATTGGTGGTGATGATGGTATTGATGGTGATGATGGTGGTATTAGCGGTGATGATGGTGATGTGTTAGTGGTGTTGATGATGGTATTGGTGGTGATGATGGTATTGATGGTGATGATGGTATTGGTGATGATGGTATTGGTGGTGATGATGGTATTGATGGTGATGATGGTATTGGTGTTGATGATGGTATTGGTGGTGATGATGGTATTGGTGATGATGGTATTGGTGGTGATGATGGTATTGATGGTGATGATGGTATTGGTGGTCATGATGGTATTGGTGGTGATGGTATTGGTGGTGATGATGGTATTGATGATGATGGTATTGTTGGTGATGATGGTGGTGATGATGGTATTGGTGGTGATGATGGTGTTGATGATGGTGTTGGTGTTGATGATGGTGATGGTATTGGTGGTGATGATGATAGTTATCAGTTGTAAAGTGACTAAGGGGGCAGTTGAAATCGGCGAGGGGGCTACATTTTTGGGCATTCTTGTATTGGAATTATATTGAATTCTGCTTATATAATCACGCTATACCACAATAAACAAAGTTCAAATGCAGAGACACCAAGATCATTGAGTGCTTTTGAAATCTGTAGCTGGTGTTCTGTATCAGCACATTGGACAGAGCCTTACAGCTAGGTCCTTTTGGTAATGAATAAAGGCTACAAGATATATAGGGCAATTCACCTATTAGAAACAGCCTATGTGAATGCAGCCGTACACACAGCTTTCTTACCAAAATAAATAAATAAATAAAATACTGATTAGCAGTTTGGTTTAGAATACAGACACAGCTGCAAATGGACAAAGGTACCAAGTAGTATTTTAACCCTTGTTTAATTTAATCCAGGACACCAGGTCTTACACCCCTACTCTGTACCATGGGATCTTTAGTGACCACAGAGAGGACACCCGTGTAATGTCCCATCCTAAAAACAGCACCCTACACAGGGCAATGTCCCCAATCACAGCACCTGGTTTTTTTTTAAACCTGAGTAAAGAGTGCCTCCTACTGGCCCTCCAACATCACTTCCAGCAGCATCTGGTTTCCCATCCAGAGACGGACTAGGAACAACCCTATTTAGCTTCAGAGGTAAGCAGTGTGATGCAGGGTGATATGCTGCTGGCAGTAGGACTAAGAAACCAAATATCAGATTGATAAAGGCATGACACAATCTATACTGAACAAAAATATATATGCAACATGCAACATTTTCAACGATTTCCAGAGTTGCAGTTGCAATCAGTCAATAAATATATTAATTAGCCACTAATCCATGGATTTCATATGAGTATACCCATGGCTGGGCCAGGGAGGGCATAGTTAATCAGAATCATTTTTACCCCACAAAAGGCCTTTATTACTGACAGAAATACTCCTCATCAACTGTCCGGGTGGCTGATCTTAGATGATCCCGCAGGTAAAGAAGCCGGATGTGGAAGTCCAGGGCTGGCATGGTTACACATGGTCTGGGGTTGTGAGGCTGGTTGGACATACCGCCACATTTTCTAAAACGATGTTGGAGGTGGCTTATGGTAGAGAAATTAACATAAATTTCTCAGGCAGTCAGCATGCCAATTACACTCTGTGGAATTGTGTTGTGTGACAAAACTGTACATTCTAGGATGGCCTTTTATTGTCCCCAGCACAAGATGCACCTGTGTAATGATCATGATGTTTCATCTGCCTCTTGATATGCAACACCTGTCAGGTAGATGGATTAACTTGGCAAAGGATAAATTCTCACTAACAGGATGTGAACAAATGTGTGTACATCATTTGAGAGAAATATGTTTTTTGTGCGTATGGAACATTTCTGGGATCTTTTATTTCAGCTTACGAAACATGGGACTAACACTTTACATGTTGCGTTTATATTTTTGTTTAGTGTATATTTAGGCTAGTTACATTAACAGTAAACAAACGCAGTAAACTAAAGGTGAATGGTGATCCCAAACACCCTACAGCCTGTTCGTGGAACCATTCCTGGATCATCCTAGCCTTGTGGCATGGGGCATTATCCTGCTGGGGTAAATCACTGCTGCCTTGAAGGGATGTTCCTGATTGGCAATGATGTACAGATATCCTGTGAAATTCAAACGTTGCTCCACTTTTATCAAGGGGTCCCAATGTGTGCCATGAAAACACATCCTACACCATCACACTACCACCACCAGCCTGCAATGTTGACATGGTGGATGACTGTACTCGTGGTTTTCTCAATACCCTAGTCCTCCCATCAGAGTGAAACAGCAGGAACCGGGTGTCATCAGACCAGGCAATGTTTTTCCAATTCTCCAGTGTCCAGTGCTTTTGTTCATTAGCCCACTGAATGAGCTCACCAAACCAATTGTAGTTACAGGTATTTAAATCAACAGAATGACAAGGGTGCCCAAATTTTTGCATAGCCTATTTTTCACATCTGATTTAATTTCATACAACTTAATATTGCTACACTAAAAATCTTTGTCTGGACAATACCCCGGTACTCAGCTTTTATTAGAAAATGAATGGCATGCCACTGTGACCATTTTCTGTGACGACAGAGTAAATTATTATGCAGCCTCAGAGGGGTGCCCAAACTGTTTCATAGGACCGTAGGGTACCACTCAGCAATGCTGCATAAAAGTCTGAGACTTCCTGTTTGAGCTTTTGTTCGTAAACAGCAAGCAGGAGTATAGAGTCATGATCTGATTTATTGAAGGGGGGATGATGGAGGGCTGGATGAGGTAGGGCCTTGTTTACTTGCTTGTGGGTTGAGTAACAGTGGTCTAGGACGTTATCGCTCCTAGTAGCGAAGGAGATGTATTGGTAGAAATTGGGCGTCATGTGTCTTAGTGACACGGAATTAAAATCGCCTGCAACAAGAAAAGTAGCCAATGGGTGCATGGTGTCCTGCTTGTTTATAACCTCGTACAGTTGGTTAAGTGCCAGCTTGTTATCCTGAGGTTGAATATATACAGCAGTCATCATAACAGATCAGGTTGTAGAAGGGTCGGCATTTGACCATCAGGTATTCCAAGACAAGTAAACAATAGGCTGAGACTCACTGCGCAAGTCTGCACACCATCTATTTTTTATGAAGAGACATACCCCTCTCCCTCTGCATTTCCCTGAATCCAATGACCTGTCCGCTCGGAGATTGGAGATAGCCATCCATCTTGGTGGATAGGAATCTTTTCCGAAAGTCATGATTCAGAAAAGCAGAAAAACTATTGCAGTTACGAGAGTCCCATTGATAGCAAATCTACAATCGGAAGTAATCCATCTTATTAGCAAGTGACTTGGCCAATATAATGGAGGGAAGTGGTGGCCAGTTGTCCCTTCACCTTGGGTAGGCCAAAGATTGGATCAGATGTATAAAAAGAGTCCAGGGCAGATGAGTCCAAGTTAAAGCTGGAATTGTGATATTTTAAGTCGCTCTGGATAAGAGAATCTGCTAAATTACTCAAATGTAAAAGACAGATGGAGACGATATGCTTTGTTGCCCCTGTGCCGCCTGCTAAATGGATGAAGATAAATGTGGCGGTAGTGTGGCAGGGCTCTGTTCAGCGGATGCAGTGTTGCACAGTAGTCTTTTATGTCTAATTACCTCTCACTTACCATTACCGCTCCCACAGCCACTCAGATACACCATCACTCGCCACCAACCACATTCCATTGGTCCTTGCTATAACTGTCACGATAGTCCCGTCTCCCTCCTTCCTCTACAGGTGCCTCATTTATAAACCATGTATACAATCAAAATATACCCCCAGGATGTGCAAGTTTTCACACAAAAGTTGGCATTTCAAAAAAATATATTTAAGGTGAGAATGTGCTCACCTCCCCACAAACTTTAGTCCATTTATGTGCACATCCTATAGGCTAATAATAGGCATTACACCACAGACTGTTACACTGCCTTAAGAAACTATTCATACCCCTTGACTTATTCCACATAAATAAAAAATGTATTAAACAGATTTTTTTCTAAGCCTTCTACAAACAATACCCCATATGTCCAAAGCCCATGGCTTCATTGGCACTCTTGGAGGATATTGACGCAAGCGTGTTATTCAAGACGGAGCTGACTTTTTCTTCTCCTGATGACGGCTGGTTTATGAGCCGGTTCAGGTATTATGAGCCGGTACAGGTATTATGAGCTGGTTCTGGTATTTCGATCAGGTACAGGTATTATGATCAGGTACAAGTAATATGATCAGGTACATGTATTATGATAAGGCACAGGAATTATGATCAGGAACATAAATTATGATCAGGTACAGGTATTATATGCTGGTTCAGGTATTATGATTAGGTACAGCTATTATGATCAGGTACATGTATTATGATCAGTTACAGGTATTATATGCTGGTTCAGGTATTATGATCCGGTACAGTTATTATGATCAGGTTCAGGTATTATGAGTAGGTACAGGTATTATGATCAGGTACATGTCTTATATGCTGGTTCAGGTATAATGATCAGGTACAGTTATTATGATCAGGTTCAGGTATTATGATCAGGTACAGTTATTATGATCAGGTACAGGTATTATGATCAGGTACAGGTATTATGATCAGGTACTGGTATTATGAACAGGTACAGGTATTATATGCTGGTTCAGGTATTATGATCAGGTACATGTATTATGATCAGGTACAGGTATTATGATCAGGTACAGGTATTATATGCTGGTTCAGGTTTTATGATCAGGTACATGTATTAAATGCTGGTTCAGGTATTATGATCAGTTACAGGTATTATGATCAGGTTCAGGTATTATGATCAGGTTCAGGTATTATGATCAGGTACATGTATTAAATGCTGGTTCAGGTATTTTGATCAGGTTCAGGTATTTTGATCAGGTACAGGTATTATGATCAGGTTCAGGTATTTTGATCAGGTACAGGTATTATGATCAGGTTCAGGTATTTTGATCAGGTACAGGTATTATGATCAGGTTCAGGTACTATGATCAGGTACAGGTATTATGATCAGGTACAGGTAATATGAGCTGATTCAGGTATTATACACAACTGATCAGCGGTGTAGTGCTAGTGCTAATTGTGCTCCCAGTGGGCCCCAGGACCAAGGTTGGGAGATGTTGCCCTACACAGCCAGTGAACAGGAAAACATTCAACTGCAGCGATGGTCTGTTTTTTAAATGTAGTCATGGTGATCGACTGCAGTCTCTCATGCTGTAATATGGGCACATATCAAAGTAATGCACAAATGGCACTCACCAATGTTGTTGCCCGTTGGCCCAGTTCAAGTCCCGACTCATTCATCCTGATAAACAGCAGTGTGGGTAATAGATTTCAAGCAGGAGCTATAAGAGACAGCTGGCTCCTTGGTAAGTGATGGAATATATTGCATATATAGTTACCAGGCCTAATTATGAAATAGTCACTATTATTGTTTTTCAGCGGCAGGGACTGGGAGACTGGCCAGGCATGAGGGAAATATAAACAGAGCTAATAACGGAGAGATGCTTGATGAAAACCTGCTCCAGAGCGCTAAGGACCTCAGAATGGGGAGAAGGTTCACCTTCCAACAGGACAACGACCCTAAGCACACAGCCAAGACAAGGCAGGAGTGGCTTCAGGACAAGTCTCTGAATGTCCTTTAGTAGCCCAGCCAGAGCCCATCTTTGGAGAAGATGCATTAAGGATACTTAAAGTGCAATCTTCTACATTATACACTGAACCAAAATATAAACACACATCCTAATGATACAGTTCAGAAGGAAATCAGTCAATTGAAATAAATGTATTAGAACCTAATCTATGTATTTCACATGACTGGGAACACAGATATGCTTCTGTTGGTCACAGATAGCTGCCATTGATAAAATGCAATTGTGTTAATTGTCCGTAGCTTCTGCCTGCCCATACCATAACCCCACCATGGGGCACTCTGTTCACAATGTTGACATCAGCAAACCACAACACCATACAAGCTGATACAACACCATACAAATTGACTGATTTCCTTCTGAACTGTATCATTAGGATGTTACCTTATCCAGGACCTGCTGTTTTGACTCTCTCTGTCAGTGTGTGTGTGTGTGTGTGTGTGTGTGTGTGTGTGTGTGTGTGTGTGTGTGTGCGTGCGTGCGTGCGTGCGTGCGTGCGTGCGTGTGTGTGTGAGTGAGAGAGTACTGCACCAACTGACATTTACTCCCGAGGTGCTGAGCTGTTGCAACCTCTACAACCACTAGGATTATTATTTGACCCTGCTGGTCATCTATGAACATTTGAACATCTTGAAGAACAATCTGGCGATAAAGTCTGTGTAGTCTTCTAATCTCCACCCGGCCCAGCCAGAAGAGGACTGGCCACCCCTCAGAGCCTGGTTGATCTCTGGTTCCTTTCTAGGGAGTTTTTCCCCTAGCCACCGTGCTTCTGCATCTGCATTGCTTACTGTTTGGGGTTTCAGGCTGGCTTTATAAATACATTTGATTGATTGATTACACTAAATTAGCGTAAATGTTATGCTTCGCCTGTCATCTCCACTGGCGATCAGTGTTGACCCACGTTTTGTACTGCTACATCACTGCATATAGAGTGATGTGATATCAACACACAACAGAGGATGCAGAGGATAATTTCCAGTTTCTTTGTGAATAATTACATCGGACAACGTACAGACACTTGTCTTTTATAGTTTTGTTTACTGTCCTTGATTAGTGAAGAGTCGTCTTCACACTATTATTAAGACTCGTTCATTATTAAGTGCACACGGAAGAATTTCTCTCCAATTTCAGCATGGTGGTTATTGATTGAGGCACTTTGGACAGTCAGTAATTAATTAATTAAATTGAACGATTGGAGGGTGTAAAATTAGCCTTCACGAAGTTAGAACGGCGAAGAGAGAAAAAGACTGTCTGCGATGACTGATTACTGAGGGGCCAATTAAAAGGAGGAGCGAGAGGAAAAGAGAGGAACAGTGTGAGTATGGATCTGTCTAAGATAATCAACTCTTCGCCAGCTATCGATCCGCAGGGATGAAGGAGCCACTTTGAACAAGCCTGTGGACTTGGTAGGATGACTATTCACCAAAATAGTCATCTACTTATCTTCAGGCGCTGGGAAACATACGTAAATGGTCTTGGCTTTGGTTCTCAATATTGCTTGGTAAGAAGACTCTTAGTGGAAATGTTTTTGATCAAGCCCCTCTCACAGTTTTCTTTGATCCTGAAAGTGGTCTCCCTTCAAGGTTAGGATCATTATTCCTGTTTAAGAGAACCAATCTCCTCTGGAGATGGCTTGTTGGACCTTCAGTACCTCTCACTCTGCATGTTATTTAGCACGGGTCTCTCTGGAGTTATTACGCCAACCCACATCTCCAGGAGCGGTACAACAGCATAGTGTACAGAATATGTTCATTACAGCAATTTCTGTCAAAGCTGAGGATCACACTTTGAGAATTGCGCAGTGTATCGGGAAGACACTTGGTCCCTGGGCGTGACATTAGAAGGAATGAAAATATCTGCAACAGTTACATTTCACTGTGACCTTAAGGTCATGGCCACTATTGATGGAGACATTTTATTTACACTGTTATGTTTTGACACTTTTTGCACAGACAGGAACTCCATTCATAATTATCTGTAATGTTATCTCAGCCCTGGAGCAGAATTAAATTACATTTTGTCAAGGAAGTGGGCATCTGTCAGCAATAAAGGTTATTCAGTAAACCAAGCACTGTCATCCACCTATCTCAGTGGAGGCTAGTGACTAACAATTGAGGAGGGTGGGAGACCCATGGTATAGGCACGGACAGCGCAGAGATATGTTTTAAAAATAGTCAAAGACAAATTATTTTAACATAAAACATTTAAGACATTTATAGCTAAATATTATGGTGAATGGGAATGAGAGGGCTACATACCCAGTGTTGGGAAGGGATCACAGCTGTGATTGAATGAGGGTATGAGTTGAGGTGTTCAGAGGATTCAGTGCACGACAGGCTCATCATGGATGGATGGTGTTGGAGAAGAGCTCAAGTCTTCCACTGAGGGCAGGACAGGATTTGACTGGGAAGACAAAGCATAAAGACAACAGTTAGACAAAGTAACTAAGAATCAGTTAGTCTAAGTAAGTATTAAAACATCATTAATGGGTTATAATATAATTGTGCTTGTGCATGTGATTGACTCTACATACGGAAATGAGAGAAAATTGACAGGGCTACTCAGTGCTTGGTGAGAAATGTTGGCGTTGTTGCCCAAACCTATGATGGCGTTGCTGTAATGAAATGTATTTCCTATTTCTATTTACATCTAAGTCCCCTCCTGTTCCCTGATTAAGAGGGGAGGACCACTCCACTACCAGTGTTAACTCTCTCCTGACATGAACTAAAGTCATGTCTCGTGCCACTCCACTACCAGTGTTAACTCTCTCCTGACATGAACTAAAGTCATGTCTCATGTGCCACTCCACTACCAGTGTTAACTCTCTCCTGACATGAACTGAAGCCATGTCTCGTGCCACTCCACTACCAGTGTTAACTCTCTCCTGACATGAACTAAAGTCATGTCTCGTGCCACTCCACTACCAGTGTTAACTCTCTCCTGACATGAACTAAAGTCATGTCTCATGTGCCACTCCACTACCAGTGTTAACTCTCTCCTGACATGAACTAAAGTCATGTCTCATGTGCCACTCCACTACCAGTGTTAACTCTCTCCTGACATGAACTGAAGCCATGTCTCATGTGCCACTCCACTACCAGTGTTAAATCTCTCCTGACATGAACTAAAGTCATGTCTCGTGCCACTCCACTACCAGTGTTAACTCTCTCCTGACATGAACTAAAGTCATGTCTCATGTGCCACTCCACTACCAGTGTTAACTCTCTCCTGACATGAACTGAAGCCATGTCTCGTGCCACTCCACTACCAGTGTTAACTCTCTCCTGACATGAACTAAAGTCATGTCTCATGTGCCACTCCACTACCAGTGTTAACTCTCTCCTGACATGAACTAAAGTCATGTCTCATGTGCCACTCCACTACCAGTGTTAACTCTCTCCTGACATGAACTGAAGTCATGTCTCGTGCCACTCCACTACCAGTGTTAACTCTCTCCTGACATGACCTGAAGTCATGTCTCGTGCCACTCCACTACCAGTGTTAACTCTCTCCTGACATGAACTAAAGTCATGTCTCGTGCCACTCCACTACCAGTGTTAACTCTCTCCTGACATGAACTAAAGTCATGTCTCATGTGCCACTCCACTACCAGTGTTAACTCTCTCCTGACATGAACTGAAGCCATGTCTCGTGCCACTCCACTACCAGTGTTAACTCTCTCCTGACATGAACTAAAGTCATGTCTCATGTGCCACTCCACTACCAGTGTTAACTCTCTCCTGACATGAACTAAAGTCATGTCTCATGTGCCACTCCACTACCAGTGTTAACTCTCTCCTGACATGAACTAAAGTCATGTCTCGTGCCACTCCACTACCAGTGTTAACTCTCTCCTGACATGAACTAAAGTCATGTCTCATGTGCCACTCCACTACCAGTGTTAACTCTCTCCTGACATGAACTAAAGTCATGTCTCTCGTGCCACTCCACTACCAGTGTTAACTCTCTCCTGACATGAACTGAAGTCATGTCTCGTGCCACTCCACTACCAGTGTTAACTCTCTCCTGACATGAACTGAAGCCATGTCTCGTGCCACTCCACTACCAGTGTTAACTCTCTCCTGACATGAACTAAAGTCATGTCTCATGTGCCACTCCACTACCAGTGTTAACTCTCTCCTGACATGAACTAAAGTCATGTCTCATGTGCCACTCCACTACCAGTGTTAACTCTCTCCTGACATGAACTAAAGTCATGTCTCGTGCCACTCCACTACCAGTGTTAACTCTCTCCTGACATGAACTAAAGTCATGTCTCGTGCCACTCCACTACCAGTGTTAACTCTCTCCTGACATGAACTAAAGTCATGTCTCATGTGCCACTCCACTACCAGTGTTAACTCTCTCCTGACATGAACTAAAGTCATGTCTCGTGCCACTCCACTACCAGTGTTAACTCTCTCCTGACATGAACTAAAGTCATGTCTCATGTGCCACTCCACTACCAGTGTTAACTCTCTCCTGACATGAACTAAAGTCATGTCTCGTGCCACTCCACTACCAGTGTTAACTCTCTCCTGACATGAACTAAAGTCATGTCTCATGTGCCACTCCACTACCAGTGTTAACTCTCTCCTGACATGAACTGAAGCCATGTCTCGTGCCACTCCACTACCAGTGTTAACTCTCTCCTGACATGAACTAAAGTCATGTCTCATGTGCCACTCCACTACCAGTGTTAACTCTCTCCTGACATGAACTAAAGTCATGTCTCATGTGCCACTCCACTACCAGTGTTAACTCTCTCCTGACATGAACTAAAGTCATGTCTCGTGCCACTCCACTACCAGTGTTAACTCTCTCCTGACATGAACTAAAGTCATGTCTCATGTGCCACTCCACTACCAGTGTTAACTCTCTCCTGACATGAACTAAAGTCATGTCTCTCGTGCCACTCCACTACCAGTGTTAACTCTCTCCTGACATGAACTGAAGTCATGTCTCGTGCCACTCCACTACCAGTGTTAACTCTCTCCTGACATGAACTGAAGCCATGTCTCGTGCCACTCCACTACCAGTGTTAACTCTCTCCTGACATGAACTAAAGTCATGTCTCATGTGCCACTCCACTACCAGTGTTAACTCTCTCCTGACATGAACTAAAGTCATGTCTCATGTGCCACTCCACTACCAGTGTTAACTCTCTCCTGACATGAACTAAAGTCATGTCTCGTGCCACTCCACTACCAGTGTTAACTCTCTCCTGACATGAACTAAAGTCATGTCTCGTGCCACTCCACTACCAGTGTTAACTCTCTCCTGACATGAACTAAAGTCATGTCTCATGTGCCACTCCACTACCAGTGTTAACTCTCTCCTGACATGAACTAAAGTCATGTCTCGTGCCACTCCACTACCAGTGTTAACTCTCTCCTGACATGAACTAAAGTCATGTCTCATGTGCCACTCCACTACCAGTGTTAACTCTCTCCTGACATGAACTAAAGTCATGTCTCATGTGCCACTCCACTACCAGTGTTAACTCTCTCCTGACATGAACTAAAGTCATGTCTCATGTGCCACTCCACTACCAGTGTTAACTCTCTCCTGACATGAACTAAAGTCATGTCTCATGTGCCACTCCACTACCAGTGTTAACTCTCTCCTGACATGAACTAAAGTCATGTCTCATGTGCCACTCCACTACCAGTGTTAACTCTCTCCTGACATGAACTGAAGTCATGTCTCATGTGCCACTCCACTACCAGTGTTAACTCTCTCCTGACATGAACTAAAGTCATGTCTCATGTGCCACTCCACTACCAGTGTTAACTCTCTCCTGACATGAACTAAAGTCATGTCTCATGTGCCACTCCACTACCAGTGTTAACTCTCTCCTGACATGAACTAAAGTCATGTCTCATGTGCCACTCCACTACCAGTGTTAACTCTCTCCTGACATGAACTAAAGTCATGTCTCATGTGCCACTCCACTACCAGTGTTAACTCTCTCCTGACATGAACTAAAGTCATGTCTCATGTGCCACTCCACTACCAGTGTTAACTCTCTCCTGACATGAACTAAAGTCATGTCTCATGTGCCACTCCACTACCAGTGTTAACTCTCTCCTGACATGAACTGAAGTCATGTCTCATGTGCCACTCCACTACCAGTGTTAACTCTCTCCTGACATGAACTAAAGTCATGTCTCATGTGCCACTCCACTACCAGTGTTAACTCTCTCCTGACATGAACTAAAGTCATGTCTCATGTGCCACTCCACTACCAGTGTTAACTCTCTCCTGACATGAACTAAAGTCATGTCTCATGTGCCACTCCACTACCAGTGTTAACTCTCTCCTGACATGAACTGAAGTCATGTCTCATGTGCCACTCCACTACCAGTGTTAACTCTCTCCTGACATGAACTAAAGTCATGTCTCATGTGCCACTCCACTACCAGTGTTAACTCTCTCCTGACATGAACTAAAGTCATGTCTCATGTGCCACTCCACTACCAGTGTTAACTCTCTCCTGACATGAACTAAAGTCATGTCTCATGTGCCACTCCACTACCAGTGTTAACTCTCTCCTGACATGAACTAAAGTCATGTCTCATGTGCCACTCCACTACCAGTGTTAACTCTCTCCTGACATGAACTAAAGTCATGTCTCATGTGCCACTCCACTACCAGTGTTAACTCTCTCCTGACATGAACTAAAGTCATGTCTCATGTGCCACTCCACTACCAGTGTTAACTCTCTCCTGACATGAACTAAAGTCATGTCTCATGTGCCACTCCACTACCAGTGTTAACTCTCTCCTGACATGAACTAAAGTCATGTCTCATGTGCCACTCCACTACCAGTGTTAACTCTCTCCTGACATGAACTAAAGTCATGTCTCATGTGCCACTCCACTACCAGTGTTAACTCTCTCCTGACATGAACTAAAGTCATGTCTCATGTGCCACTCCACTACCAGTGTTAACTCTCTCCTGACATGAACTAAAGTCATGTCTCATGTGCCACTCCACTACCAGTGTTAACTCTCTCCTGACATGAACTGAAAGTCATGTCTCATGTGCCACTCCACTACCAGTGTTAACTCTCTCCTGACATGAACTAAAGTCATGTCTCATGTGCCACTCCACTACCAGTGT
This sequence comes from Thymallus thymallus, assembly GCA_023634145.1. NCBI lineage: Eukaryota > Metazoa > Chordata > Actinopteri > Salmoniformes > Salmonidae > Thymallus > Thymallus thymallus. The sequence continues at coordinate 3,705,427 of CM042414.1, forward strand.
TAACTCTCTCCTGACATGAACTGAAGTCATGTCTCATGTGCCACTCCACTACCAGTGTTAACTCTCTCCTGACATGAACTAAAGTCATGTCTCATGTGCCACTCCACTACCAGTGTTAACTCTCTCCTGACATGAACTAAAGTCATGTCTCATGTGCCACTCCACTACCAGTGTTAACTCTCTCCTGACATGAACTAAAGTCATGTCTCATGTGCCACTCCACTACCAGTGTTAACTCTCTCCTGACATGAACTAAAGTCATGTCTCATGTGCCACTCCACTACCAGTGTTAACTCTCTCCTGACATGAACTAAAGTCATGTCTCATGTGCCACTCCACTACCAGTGTTAACTCTCTCCTGACATGAACTAAAGTCATGTCTCATGTGCCACTCCACTACCAGTGTTAACTCTCTCCTGACATGAACTAAAGTCATGTCTCATGTGCCACTCCACTACCAGTGTTAACTCTCTCCTGACATGAACTAAAGTCATGTCTCATGTGCCACTCCACTACCAGTGTTAACTCTCTCCTGACATGAACTAAAGTCATGTCTCATGTGCCACTCCACTACCAGTGTTAACTCTCTCCTGACATGAACTAAAGTCATGTCTCATGTGCCACTCCACTACCAGTGTTAACTCTCTCCTGACATGAACTAAAGTCATGTCTCATGTGCCACTCCACTACCAGTGTTAACTCTCTCCTGACATGAACTAAAGTCATGTCTCATGTGCCACTCCACTACCAGTGTTAACTCTCTCCTGACATGAACTAAAGTCATGTCTCATGTGCCACTCCACTACCAGTGTTAACTCTCTCCTGACATGAACTAAAGTCATGTCTCATGTGCCACTCCACTACCAGTGTTAACTCTCTCCTGACATGAACTAAAGTCATGTCTCATGTGCCACTCCACTACCAGTGTTAACTCTCTCCTGACATGAACTAAAGTCATGTCTCATGTGCCACTCCACTACCAGTGTTAACTCTCTCCTGACATGAACTAAAGTCATGTCTCATGTGCCACTCCACTACCAGTGTTAACTCTCTCCTGACATGAACTAAAGTCATGTCTCATGTGCCACTCCACTACCAGTGTTAACTCTCTCCTGACATGAACTAAAGTCATGTCTCATGTGCCACTCCACTACCAGTGTTAACTCTCTCCTGACATGAACTAAAGTCATGTCTCATGTGCCACTCCACTACCAGTGTTAACTCTCTCCTGACATGAACTAAAGTCATGTCTCATGTGCCACTCCACTACCAGTGTTAACTCTCTCCTGACATGAACTAAAGTCATGTCTCATGTGCCACTCCACTACCAGTGTTAACTCTCTCCTGACATGAACTAAAGTCATGTCTCATGTGCCACTCCACTACCAGTGTTAACTCTCTCCTGACATGAACTAAAGTCATGTCTCATGTGCCACTCCACTACCAGTGTTAACTCTCTCCTGACATGAACTAAAGTCATGTCTCATGTGCCACTCCACTACCAGTGTTAACTCTCTCCTGACATGAACTAAAGTCATGTCTCATGTGCCACTCCACTACCAGTGTTAACTCTCTCCTGACATGAACTAAAGTCATGTCTCATGTGCCACTCCACTACCAGTGTTAACTCTCTCCTGACATGAACTAAAGTCATGTCTCATGTGCCACTCCACTACCAGTGTTAACTCTCTCCTGACATGAACTAAAGTCATGTCTCATGTGCCACTCCACTACCAGTGTTAACTCTCTCCTGACATGAACTAAAGTCATGTCTCATGTGCCACTCCACTACCAGTGTTAACTCTCTCCTGACATGAACTAAAGTCATGTCTCATGTGCCACTCCACTACCAGTGTTAACTCTCTCCTGACATGAACTAAAGTCATGTCTCATGTGCCACTCCACTACCAGTGTTAACTCTCTCCTGACATGAACTAAAGTCATGTCTCATGTGCCACTCCACTACCAGTGTTAACTCTCTCCTGACATGAACTAAAGTCATGTCTCATGTGCCACTCCACTACCAGTGTTAACTCTCTCCTGACATGAACTAAAGTCATGTCTCGTGCCACTCCACTACCAGTGTTAACTCTCTCCTGACATGAACTAAAGTCATGTCTCATGTGCCACTCCACTACCAGTGTTAACTCTCTCCTGACATGAACTAAAGTCATGTCTCATGTGCCACTCCACTACCAGTGTTAACTCTCTCCTGACATGAACTAAAGTCATGTCTCATGTGCCACTCCACTACCAGTGTTAACTCTCTCCTGACATGAACTAAAGTCATGTCTCATGTGCCACTCCACTACCAGTGTTAACTCTCTCCTGAAATGAACTAAAGTCATGTCTCATGTGCCACTCCACTACCAGTGTTAACTCTCTCCTGACATGAACTAAAGTCATGTCTCATGTGCCACTCCACTACCAGTGTTAACTCTCTCCTGACATGAACTAAAGTCATGTCTCATGTGCCACTCCACTACCAGTGTTAACTCTCTCCTGACATGAACTGAAGTCATGTCTCGTGCCACTCCACTACCAGTGTTAACTCTCTCCTGACATGAACTAAAGTCATGTCTCATGTGCCACTCCACTACCAGTGTTAACTCTCTCCTGACATGAACTGAAGTCATGTCTCATGTGCCACTCCACTACCAGTGTTAACTCTCTCCTGACATGAACTAAAGTCATGTCTCATGTGCCACTCCACTACCAGTGTTAACTCTCTCCTGACATGAACTAAAGTCATGTCTCATGTGCCACTCCACTACCAGTGTTAACTCTCTCCTGACATGAACTAAAGTCATGTCTCATGTGCCACTCCACTACCAGTGTTAACTCTCTCCTGACATGAACTAAAGTCATGTCTCATGTGCCACTCCACTACCAGTGTTAACTCTCTTCTGACATGAACTAAAGTCATGTCTCATGTGCCACTCCACTACCAGTGTTAACTCTCTCCTGACATGAACTAAAGTCATGTCTCATGTGCCACTCCACTACCAGTGTTAACTCTCTCCTGACATGAACTGAAGCCATGTCTCGTGCCACTCCACTACCAGTGTTAACTCTCTCCTGACATGAACTAAAGTCATGTCTCATGTGCCACTCCACTACCAGTGTTAACTCTCTCCTGACATGAACTAAAGTCATGTCTCATGTGCCACTCCACTACCAGTGTTAACTCTCTCCTGACATGAACTAAAGTCATGTCTCATGTGCCACTCCACTACCAGTGTTAACTCTCTCCTGACATGAACTAAAGTCATGTCTCATGTGCCACTCCACTACCAGTGTTAACTCTCTCCTGACATGAACTAAAGTCATGTCTCATGTGCCACTCCACTACCAGTGTTAACTCTCTCCTGACATGAACTGAAGCCATGTCTCGTGCCACTCCACTACCAGTGTTAACTCTCTCCTGACATGAACTAAAGTCATGTCTCATGTGCCACTCCACTACCAGTGTTAACTCTCTCCTGACATGAACTAAAGTCATGTCTCATGTGCCACTCCACTACCAGTGTTAACTCTCTCCTGACATGAACTAAAGTCATGTCTCATGTGCCACTCCACTACCAGTGTTAACTCTCTCCTGACATGAACTAAAGTCATGTCTCATGTGCCACTCCACTACCAGTGTTAACTCTCTCCTGACATGAACTAAAGTCATGTCTCATGTGCCACTCCACTACCAGTGTTAACTCTCTCCTGACATGAACTAAAGTCATGTCTCATGTGCCACTCCACTACCAGTGTTAACTCTCTCCTGACATGAACTAAAGTCATGTCTCATGTGCCACTCCACTACCAGTGTTAACTCTCTCCTGACATGAACTAAAGTCATGTCTCATGTGCCACTCCACTACCAGTGTTAACTCTCTCCTGACATGAACTAAAGTCATGTCTCGTGCCACTCCACTACCAGTGTTAACTCTCTCCTGACATGAACTAAAGTCATGTCTCGTGCCACTCCACTACCAGTGTTAACTCTCTCCTGACATGAACTAAAGTCATGTCTCATGTGCCACTCCACTACCAGTGTTAACTCTCTCCTGACATGAACTAAAGTCATGTCTCATGTGCCACTCCACTACCAGTGTTAACTCTCTCCTGACATGAACTAAAGTCATGTCTCATGTGCCACTCCACTACCAGTGTTAACTCTCTCCTGACATGAACTAAAGTCATGTCTCATGTGCCACTCCACTACCAGTGTTAACTCTCTCCTGACATGAACTAAAGTCATGTCTCATGTGCCACTCCACTACCAGTGTTAACTCTCTCCTGACATGAACTGAAGTCATGTCTCATGTGCCACTCCACTACCAGTGTTAACTCTCTCCTGACATGAACTGAAGTCATGTCTCATGTGCCACTCCACTACCAGTGTTAACTCTCTCCTGACATGAACTAAAGTCATGTCTCGTGCCACTCCACTACCAGTGTTAACTCTCTCCTGACATGAACTAAAGTCATGTCTCATGTGCCACTCCACTACCAGTGTTAACTCTCTCCTGACATGAACTAAAGTCATGTCTCATGTGCCACTCCACTACCAGTGTTAACTCTCTCCTGACATGAACTAAAGTCATGTCTCATGTGCCACTCCACTACCAGTGTTAACTCTCTCCTGACATGAACTAAAGTCATGTCTCATGTGCCACTCCACTACCAGTGTTAACTCTCTCCTGACATGAACTAAAGTCATGTCTCATGTGCCACTCCACTACCAGTGTTAACTCTCTCCTGACATGAACTAAAGTCATGTCTCATGTGCCACTCCACTACCAGTGTTAACTCTCTCCTGACATGAACTAAAGTCATGTCTCATGTGCCACTCCACTACCAGTGTTAACTCTCTCCTGACATGAACTAAAGTCATGTCTCATGTGCCACTCCACTACCAGTGTTAACTCTCTCCTGACATGAACTAAAGTCATGTCTCATGTGCCACTCCATTACCAGTGTTAACTCTCTCCTGACATGAACTAAAGTCATGTCTCAAACATCCCATTATTCACAAAGTCAAACACAGACTGCGCATCTTACCCACTTGACACATCAAAGTAGCTCAAGAAACGTTCCTGAATAAAGCCTTGATCATCCACATACCTGAAGATAATTGACAACTGCGAGCGACAGCTGACATCTGTGGTTTCATCTATTTGCCATGCGAAGAAATGCACTGCGTAAACTTCTCTTTTAATCTCACTTTTAATGGATGATGCGATGGAAGATATCAAATCATTCTGAATTGATTTCGACATCCCATAGAAGACAGTAGAAACTTCAATATGCTCAGCAAGTAAAGCGTTGTAATGTGCAATTACCTCTGCAAGCTCCTTGTAGTTGCCATTGTTAGCGGAACTTTCCCTCTCATTGTGGCCCTTAAAAGCCAAGTCTTACATGCCCCAAAATGCAGTAGTGTCAATAAGCTGCTTGAGAACATTCCTTAACTTCTCATTGTGTTGAACAGTTTGACTACGCAGACCTTCGTCCATTGCATGATCGATGACGCTTTGACCCAGAAGCTTGAATCTGAATCAACAAAACATCAACTGCATCGTCGTTAGTGTTAGCTAGCCATTCTGGCAGAGAAAACTGCACACTGGTAGCTGCTACTAAAGTTAGCAAGGCAAATTGAACTTAATGGCACTAACTCCAAATCATATATAATCTAACTCCTCTCCTGTAGTTTGAAGAAAATTATTTGAATTTAATAATACATAAAAAATGCCCAACCAATGCCTCAATACAGCCAACAATGTCACCAACTCACCAAGCTTCTGAATCAAACATGCATGTTATGTCAGGCTCTGGCCATAGAGAAGCCTATTGCTTCTCTATGTGCCATGGTCAGAGTCTGACAGGTCTATCATTTCTGGGTCTGTAGGTGGTTTGTGTAGGATCTCTAATTAGAGGCAGCTGCAGTGCATTGTCTCTAATTAGGGATCCTACATATGCATGTATGTTTCCACACCGGGGCTGTGGGTCATTGTATATGTATGGAATCGATGTATAGGTATCGGTTGATGTTATCGATGTATGTCGCAGTCACGGTGAAGATAAGTGTGCTTTGTTTTACGACCGTTCATTCGTGTTTGTTTTCGGTGAACGTGACGTTTTGTCTAGCGTGTTTGTTTTGTGTTTGGTTAGTTCGTTCATTTGAAGTATTTATTACATAGTATATAATAAAGGAAAATGTCGAACTACTATCCCTGCGCTGCGTCTTGGTCTCTCCAAACCCCATTCCGTGACAGAACGACCCACCACTTCGAGACCAAGCGGCGCAATGCGGAGGAGAGAGAAGCCCGAAGGCAACCCCAAGAACATTTTGAGGGGGGGCTATGGGGGTGGTCTGGTGGCGAGGTCGAAGCTCCAGTACCACTCTCCATGAGCGAGGCGCCGAGGCTGGAGGATAAAGTGGGAGCGAAGTGCCGTGAGGAGGTGAGCGTGGGGGAAGGCAAGGGAAAAGAATGGAGCGAGTTAAGAGCGTGGTTCAGGCGAGGTTGGGAGGAGTGTGTGAGTCAGAGGAGGGAGCGGGAGTTAGGGGGACCAAAAGTGAGCATCCCCAATCCGGGTCCGGTCGTAAGCTCCACCCCCAAGCCAGAGCATTCCGCTCCACCATTGCCCAGTCCGGGTCCGGCTGCCTACTCCACCCCAGTGCCTGAGCAGTCCGCCCCACCGGTGCCCAGTCCGGGCCCGGTTGTTTTCCCAGCTCCATGGCCAGAGCAGTTTACCCCACCGGTGCCCAGTCCAGGCCCGGTTGTTTTCCCCGCTCCATGGCCGGAGCCGTTTGTCCCACCGGTGCCCAGTCCGGGCCCGGTTATTTTCCCCGCTCCAGGGCCGGAGCCGTTTGTCCCACCGGTGCCCAGTCCGGGCCCGGTTATTTTCCCCGCTCCAGGGCCGGAGCCGTTTACCCCGCCGGTGCCCAGTCCGGGCCCAGTTATTTTCCCGGTCATAAGGAGAGAGCAGGGCACTAAGTTGTCTACTTCGCCGGGGCCGGAACCGCCACCGACGAACTATCTTCCCCCCCCATTTACCCCCCCATATGTTTGTGTTGTGGTTTTGGTAGGCGTCCGGGAGTCCGCGCCTTGGGGGGGGGGGTACTGTCAGGCTCTGGCCATAGAGAAGCCTATTGCTTCTCTATGTGCCATGGTCAGAGTCTGACAGGTCTATCATTTCTGGGTCTGTAGGTGGTTTGTGTAGGATCTCTAATTAGAGGCAGCTGCAGTGCATTGTCTCTAATTAGGGATCCTACATATGCATGTATGTTTCCACACCGGGGCTGTGGGTCATTGTATATGTATGGAATCGATGTATAGGTATCGGTTGATGTTATCGATGTATGTCGCAGTCACGGTGAAGATAAGTGTGCTTTGTTTTACGTCCGTTCATTCGTGTTTGTTTTCGGTGAACGTGACGTTTTGTCTAGCGTGTTTGTTTTGTGTTTGGTTAGTTCGTTCATTTGAAGTATTTATTACATAGTATATAATAAAGGAAAATGTCGAACTACTATCCCTGCGCTGCGTCTTGGTCTCTCCAAACCCCATTCCGTGACATGTTACTAGAATCATTCTCTGATCCTTGGATTGAATTTACAACACGTTAGTTCATACTGCAAAAGCTTTGATTGGTTGGAGGTCCTAATAATTACCATGTAGGTCTATGGAAGGGGGTGAGGAGCAAGAGAGTCAGAGATATTAATCTAACTGTATACCCCACTTATAGCGCACAGACGTCAATTCAATATCTGGTTTTGTCAACTAACGTGAAATTGGTAAAAAATGTATTTTAATTTTTAATGTAACCTTTTTTTTACTAGGCAAGTCAGTTAAGAACAAATTCTTATTTACAATGACAGCCTACCTAAAGGGTCAGACCCTGGAGCAAATTAGGGTTAAGTGCCTTGCTCAAGGACACATCGGCAGGTTTTTCACCTTGTCGGCTCGGGTATTCGAACCAGCGACCTTTCGTGCCAGCGACCTTGTCATGGTGCAAAGGCAGTTTTTTTTGCTGTTTTTCCCACACAGGTGGGAAAAACAGCAACTTAAATTGTATCCCCAGTTAGAGACAACGCAGGGCAGCTGCCTCTAATTGGGGACAACCACAAAAACCACCATAGAGTGTTACAGAGCCCTGACTATAGCCACCAGACAAACCTAGAGATGCCTGGCAGCATCCCCACTGTCAGGTCCTGACATACCTTATGCCTAACAGAGGGAAAACATTCAATGGGGGGGTTTCAGTCTCCTTCTTTAGCTGGGAAATGCATGAGTTATGTTTGTGTAATAGCCATGCGCAAGGGCTCGTAACATCTTTAAACGGGCTAAAGCCCCCATTCCATAAAATGGGCTTTCTGAATGAAAGGGGTTATGTCATCTCTGTTTGTGGCCTAAACTCCATTCTGGCAGCAGTGCTAACCCAGGCAAGCATGAATCAAGTAGAGATAGGAAAGAGAGAAAACAAATCTGGATGAAGACCATGAACTGCACTCACGAAACAACCTTTTGTTAATTTAACTGATAAATGGACACTTTGTAGTATTTTAATGGAGACGATACAGCGTCTCGAGGTTTTCCAACTTTGATTTGTTTGAAAAGTGGAGACCAATGTTGCCAATGTGGTTGTATGCGTGTTAAAAAGCTGATTTTGTTAAAGGTAACAGTGTTTGACAACACTGCTCAGGAAATCTGGGACAACTCTGGAGTCCTGTACAGACATTATTAACCCTATCACATTTGGCAAATCATGTTGGTCAAATGTGAGGTTCAAACAACATCTATACATCTACTCCATCAGAGGTCATGACAGCATAGCAATGTACTGTATGGGCCAGATATCCCTGCTGTAACCAACTCCTCTCTCCCCTAGAAGTGTTTGGAACTGGTACCCTGGTTTTACACAAGAAACTGTCTTGATTGTAGTATCGTATCTAAATCAACTGGAGAGGTCTCCAACATTTCCTATGAACTCTGTGTGTGTGTGTGTGTGTGTGTGTGTGTGTGTGTGTGTGTGTGTGTGTGTGTGTGTGTGTGTGTGTGTGTGTGTGTGTGTGTGTGTGTGTGTGTGTGTGTGTGTGTGTGTGTGTGTGTGTGTGTGTGTGTGTGTGTGTGTGTGTGTGTGTGTGTGTGTGTGTGTGTGTGTGTGTGTGTGTGTGTGTGTGTGTGTGTTGAAATGCTAGGTTAGACAGGCTTTGCTATGGATGGTTGTCACAAGTCACCAATAATTTGCGTAAATTGAAGACAGAACTGTACGATAAGTATTGGTAGGTGTTAAACACCCAATTTGTTCCCCTGCTAGGTTTACAACTAATAACTTAAAACATATGCAGACTTTATTAAATTCACAGTCATTGGCAAGAATTATAGATCACTCGCTTTAGGCACACAGACGCAGTACAGACGCAGTACAGACGCAGTACAGACGCAGTGCAGGCTCAGTACAGACGCAGCACAGACGCAGCACAGACGCAGTACAGACGCAGTGCAGGCTCAGTACAGACGCAGCACAGACGCAGCACAGACGCAGCACAGACGCAGCACAGATGCAGCACAGACGCAGTACAGACGCAGTAGATGTACATAAACCATGATGTGGTACTGTTACCAAAAGTCATTTGGAGCTAAATCGCCAACAGTAACATTCACATTTTCTTCCATCTGCTTTGCCTGATATGGTTTGCGAGACATACACACAAGATTAGTAACAATCTATTTCCAATTCTCTTTAAACAGTCTTACAGAGCAACTCCCGCTTCATAGCAACAGCAACCTTGGTTTTTTAACAGAAATGCACACTGCCAGTGCTCCTAAATCCCTTATCTAAAACAATGTGCTGCGTACTGTGAATAATCCCCTGATCAGTCATTTGAAGGTCCCTGATGTTCCGAAAAGCAACTAATGTTTCCGTGTCTCCTCCGAGTCTGCTGTGTCCCAGACAGAACATCCCTTAAGATATCATTGAAGAGCAGTATTCACAACCAATCTGCCAATCATGTCCCTAAACTTTTGGGGACCCCTCCTTTAGGAAGTCTGGGGTACTGCAGGGTAGTTAAGTATAATACTGTGCTGTCAGACAAATGACTCAAGGCTGAGGGTGTTCTAAAATGCACACAGTATGTCACTGTTTATGGATCATTAAAGAGATTCTCTGGTACTTTTGTATATTTTGTAGCCTGTAGTTCTGAAAGTAGCGCTCACGAGTAAAAAGTGGTCCCCGAAAAGTGCGTACTACGTCGCATTTGTGCGTACCACGTCATTGCTCTCTCTCTCGGCTGTGTGTTGATTTTGATAGCTGTCACTCAACTACACATTGGCACATTTAGCCCAAAGCAAGAGGTTTAAAATACTAAGTAGTCGCCAAAGTTCCGGAGCATGTCTTTAATAGACCTTTTGGCTTTCCAACAACATTTTAAATTACTGAGCCATACTGGGTCTGGCCTTCCTATCATTAAGAGTTTTAAAGTTAACATGTAGTGTCATGATTCCCAACTCGGGTTCTTTACACGCACGTTATCCTGTCACCGCCCACCCCTTCATCTGGATCAGTAAATAAACCCTGCGTCCCCCTGAGCTCTGAGGCATATTAATATTACAGGTCTGCTGCAATTCATTATGAATGAGAACAAGTGTGAAGCCCTACAACAGACTGTATGTATAAACACAGCAAGGTCCCAGCAATTACCTGCACACCTCCACTTAACCAGTTCAACCATAACCCACACAGTGAAGCAGCTAGTCTGTACAGTATTCTGCTAGTAACTGCATATCTGCTATATGTTTAGGACACCAGAAGGGTGGAAGAGATGATTGTTTTCTCTTCTCCAATAACATTATCAACAAGGCAGGTTCTACAGGCTCTAGTTTTATCGCACCTGGACTACTGTTCAGTCGTGTGGTCAGGGGCCACAAAGAGGGACCTTTAAAAATTATAATTGGCTCAGAACAAGGCAGCACGGCTGGCCCTTAAATGTACACGGAGAGCTCAAATTAACAATGCTAAGGTCAATCTCTCCTGGCTCAAAGTGGAGGAGAGATTGACTTCATCACTACTTGTATTTATGAGAGGTGTTGACATGCTGAATGCACTGAGTTGTCTGTTTAAACTACTACTAGCACACAGCTCAGACACCCATGCATACACCACAAGACATGCCACCAGAGGTCTCTTCACAGTCCCCAAGTCCAGAACAGACTATGGGAGGAGCACAGTACTACATAGAGCCATGACTACATGGAACTCTATTCCACATCAAGTAACTGATGCAAGCAGTAGAATCAGATTAAAGTAACAGTTAAAAATACACGTTATGGAACAACAGGGACTTTGAAGAGACACACACACACACACACACACACACACACACGATAAGACACGCACTCTACAAATGTACTAATCAAATCAAATCAAATGTTATTTGTCACATACGCTGAATACAACAGGTGTGGACCTTACAGTGAAATACTTAATTACAAGCCCTTTAACACCTATTCAGTTTTAAGAAAAATAAGTGTTAAGTAAAAAAATAGAAAAGCAAAAGTAAAAAATAAAAATAACAAATAATTAAAGAGACTCAGCAAAACAGATGGATGTTGTATATATGTTGTATATATGTTGTATATATGTTGTATATATGTTGTAAATATGTTGTATATATGTTGTATATATGTTGTAAATATGTTGTATATATGTTGTATATATGTTGTATATATGTTGTATATATGTTGTATATATGTTGTAAATATGTTGTAAATATGTTGTATATATGTTGTATATATGTTGTAAATATGTTGTATATATGTTGTAAATATGTTGTATATATGTTGTATATATGTTGTAAATATGTTGTATATATGTTGTATATATGTTGTAAATATGTTGTATATATGTTGTATATATGTTGTATATATGTTGTAAATATGTTGTATATATGTTGTATATATGTTGTATATATGTTGTAAATATGTTGTATATATGTTGTATATATGTTGTATATATGTTGTATATATGTTGTAAATATGTTGTAAATATGTTGTATATATGTTGTATATATGTTGTATATATGTTGTAAATATGTTGTATATATGTTGTAAATATGTTGTATATATGTTGTAAATATGTGGGGATCCATAATAAACCCCAGGAAGAGTAGCTGCTGCCTTGGCAGGAACTAATGGGGATCCATAATAAACCCCAGGAAGATTAGCTGCTGCCTTGGCAGGAACTAATGGGGATCCATAATAAATACAAATACCTTTAACTGGTCATAATGTTTAATACCAGTCAGGTATTATTTTTCATGTAACATGTTTGACCCCCTTCTCTCTCTCACTCAACCACTCTGCTGCTGTTGTGTATTTGATATTATAGTAGGCCCTAGCAGCTTCAAACAGAGGGGATCTTTCATGGACCTTTCAGAGCGACTGGTCTCAGAAATGATTCATCTTTTTGCATTAAACTGTCCTGAGCTGCAGATAGTGGTAGATGATGGCAGCGGTGGGATCCACCCTGCTGAGCTCAGACCTTCCTCACAAGCCGTGAGGCTGATGAGAAGCATAAACCAGCAAGTTGTTCCAATGGGCTGAGAGACCACTGAATGTAGTACGTAGTAACGACAAAGTCTGGAATGTTGGACCACATCAGGGGGTCAGATAGAAGATGTTGGGTTTTGTTCGCCTCCTCTACATTTTGACAAGCCATTTTATTTTCCTTATTTTAAGGCAGCCATGACTCTATAACAAACACTGACACATACACACACGTTTTCAATATTCTCACACACACACCTCCATTCTCTGGATAAGAAGTGGCGGTATCTCCCGTGCCAGGTGTGCAGTCGGCAGTGACTGTGACCCCCAGAGATCTTCCGTCTGTCGCACAGCTGGAAACAAACGACAAAGCTCTTCCAGCTATTCTTTTTCTCGCCCATCCCCTCCGACTGGCTTTTGTCAAGTTTTGGGATAGAAACGTCTGGACTGTGACAGGCTTTTTCCTTTCAACATTTAGTTTTAGAGACTTATTTAAAATGTATGCTTATTTTTTATGTCTTTTCTCTCAAAGGAAAACTTGAGCTATCGTCGCAAGCTCCACGCTGGAATATTCAGTTAATTCTATCTGTTCAATACTTTTTTATTTGACTTAGTGTGATCATGCAACATTAGAAATGTCCTGGGAAGTATTAATACATTGGACTTGAAGCACTTTTCAAAGAGCCCAAGGACAGTGTGTGTGTGTGTGTGTGTGTGTGTGTGTGTGTGTGTGTGTGTGTGTGTGTGTGTGTGTGTTATGGTTTTACTATCCTTGTGGGGACCAGAAGTCCTGACCAGAAGTCCTGACCAAAAGTCATGACCAGAAGTCTTAACCAGAAGTCCTGACCAGAAGTCTTGACCAGAAAACCTGACCAGAAGTCTTGACCAGAAGTCTTGACCAGAAGTCTTTACCAGAAGTCTTGACCAGAAGTCCTGACCAGAAGTCTTGACCAGAAGTCCTGACCAGTAGTCTTGACCAAAAGTCTTGACCAGAAGTCCTGACCAGAAGTCTTGACCAGAAGTCTTGACCAGAAGTCTTGACCAGAAATCCTGACCAGAAGTCCTGACCAGAAGTCTTGACCAGAAGTCCTGACCAGTAGTCTTGACCAGAAGTCCTGACCAGAAGTCCTGACCAGAAGTCTTGACCAGAAGTCCTGACCAGTAGTCTTGACCAGAAGTCCTCACAAGGATAGTAAAACAAGGAAGATTCAGACAAGTGGGGACATATCGCCTGTCCCCAAGCTTAGGGGTTAGGTTTAGGTTTAGGGTTAGGGTTTAAAGTTAGGAGTTAGAGGTTAGGATTATAATTTTTTTTGCCATATCCAATTGGCAGTTACAGTCTTGTACAATCTCTACAACTCCCGTACGGACTTGGGAGAGGCGAAGGTTGAGAGCCGTGCATCCTCCGAAACACAACCCACAAAGCCGCACTGCTTCTTGACACAATGAACGCTTAACCCGGAAGCCAGCAGCACCAATGTGTTGGAGGAACCACCGTAAACCTGGCGACTGAGTCAACGTGCATGCGCCGGCCCGCCACATGAGATGCTAGAGCGCGATGGGACAAGGACAACCGGCCGGCCAAACCCTCCCTAACCCGGACGACGCTGGGCCAATTGTGCATCGCCTCATGGGTCTCCCGGTCGTGGCCGGCTGCGACACAGACGGGGCTCGAACCCGCATCTGTAGTAACGCAGCTTGCACTGCGATGCAGTGCCTTAGACCACTGCACCACTCGGGGGGTCCGAAAATAGGATTTTGAATGGGAATCAATTGTTTGGTCCAAACAAGGATAGTAAAACAAACGTGTGTGTGTGTGTGTGTGTATGTGTGTGTGTCAAAATGTGTGAGAGAATTTTGTTTCTGTAATTAAGTGTACTTTGTGGTCTTTGTGGTAAGACTAATTGCCTGCAACACTCCCAGACTCTCCCAGACACTCCCAGGCACTCCCAGACACTCCCAGACCCTCCAAGACACTGAAGCGCAACAGTTGTTTTTACTACGTTTATCATTCTGCATTATTCAACAGGCTCTTCCACCTTTAAAATAAATCATATCGCATCCATTATTAAGGTGCTTTTTTACTCTGGTAGGAGGTACCTTCAATTATTCAAGGGCAATATAGAGCTTTACAAGGGGTTAATGGGACTTTTGCTGGCACTGAACGGCAGGGAGGTGCGGGGAGGTGGGGGGGCAAGTGGGATAGAGGATTGATGACAGGTCTAGTGGCGGGGTGAGAGAGTCTGGCACCGGGGGAATAAAGCTGTGAGATGGAGAAACGGAGTGGGTGGTGGCCTCTGGGATGGCTGAGAAGTGCAGAGAGAAGGAGAGATGCAGCGGTCCAAAGTGTGACGGGAGGAGTGTGTGTTTGGGTGTGTGTGGCAGGAGATGTGGTTCTTCGACTCTCCTAGCCACACTGTTATACTCTATCAACGTACCACGCCACTGACCGCAGGTTGAGTCACTAAGTTGTGACCGTGAGTGACCTTGGTCTGGGTGAGGTGATTGCCTTGTGTGCCATGGAGAGCCATCACAACATACTGTTGAAATATTACTGACAGGCTAGAGATGCTATTAAAATGCTGCTGATAGTCTAGAGGTGGTTTATTGAGCATCTGTAAATGGACTATAGACTAACATGTAGTCTAGAGATGGTTTATTGAACATCTATAGATGGACTATAGACTAACATGTAGTCTAGAGGTGGTTTATTGAGCATCTGTAGATGGACTATAGACTAACATGTAGTCTAGAGATGGTTTATTGAGGATCTATAGATGGACTATAGACTAACATGTAGTCTAGAGATGGTTTATTGAGCATCTATAGATGGACTATAGACTAACATGTAGTCTAGAGATGGTTTATTGAGCATCTATAGATGGACTATAGACTAACATGTAGTCTAGAGATGGTTTATTGAGCATCTGTAGATGGACTATAGACTAACATGTAGTCTAGAGATGGTTTGTTGAGCATCTATAGATGGACTATAGACTACCATGTTGACAATGATGAGATATACTGTTGAGATGCTGCTGAAAGGCTAAAGACTGCTGATAGTCTACAGATTACAGTTTGTTGAACATCCGTAGATGGACTACAGACACTTTCTTGTTGAAAGTCAACAGACTTGCAGATGACATGTTACTAATAGTGTGTGGATAGTTTGTATCTATGGACTATCCAAATAAAGTGGTACTCATGTTTCTAGTAGCATGATCTTGTTAAACATGGTGTTATCCACAGTAACTAACCATTCCAGAGAGATTGTCATCCCAACTTTACAACATGGTGTTATCCACAGTAACTAACCATTCCAGAGAGATTGTCATCTCAACTTTACAACATGATGTTATCCACAGTAACTAACCATTCCAGAGAGATTGTCATCCCAACTTTACAACATGGTGTTATCCACAGTAACTAACCATTCCAGAGTGAATGTCATCACAACTTTACAACATGGTGTTATCCACAGTAACTAACCATTCCAGAGAGATTGTCATCCCAACTTTACAACATGGTGTTATCCACAGTAACTAACCATTCCAGAGAGATTGTCATCCCAACTTTACAACATGGTGTTATCCACAGTAACTAACCATTCCAGAGTGAACGTCATCACAACTTTACAATATGGTGTCATACTAGGTAACTAACCATTCCAGAGAGATTGCAATCCCAATTTTACAACATGCCTGTGTGGCCCCTAGTGATCAACTTTACAACATGCCTGTGTGGCCCATAGTGATCAACTTTACAACATGCCTGTGTGGCCCATAGTGATCCACGTTACAACATGCCTGTGTGGCCCCTAGTGATCCACTTTACCACATGCCTGTGTGGCCCCTAGTGATCCACTCCACATTGAACATGGAGAAGATTTATTTTATGCATAATTGAATAAAAAATATCCAATTTGGCAATCAGTCCCCAAAATGTTTTGGGTCATGACCCAACACAGGTCAGTAACATGTTACACAGATTAAGTACTTTTCTCCAATATGCATATAGGCATTACTTAACTTAAATCATTCTAGCCTACATTGTAGACTGTTAGCTATCTGTTCACATTATAGAGGATATGTACTCAGGATCAACCCACATAATCCGAAACCATTAATTGTATTAAGCATGTAATTGGTCAAAAGTCATAACTTTACTTTATCATGACTTATTGATTTGATGATCCATCCCTTCAATATATAATGTAATATAATGGGAATTAAGAATGTAACTGTCCATAGCTATTAATGTGATCAAGATGTAATAAATGTCTTTAATACGTCTCGTTGAATGTATTAAATTCAATTCAATGTCGTCCATTTTCAGTCTGTGAGACCTTTGATGATGTGAGAAGTTTTTAAATGTCATTTTAATACCTTTGATTAACAGAATCATTCATGAAATCTAGAGCTTTACACTTTCTTTAAAAACACGAAACAAGACAAGACAAGACAACAAAACAAGGAAATGCTTCTTAGGACAGTGATCACCTGGTGTAGGTAAGTCCATATCAGCCAAGCTTCTCTTCCCATCATTAGAAATGTTGCAGCTCCCCCTATTGGCAAGGACAATGTGAGAGGATATATAGTATAATATGCAGTATTATAAGGGTAAGAGGATGAAATAAAAGTGATATTGCCCTTCAGACGGCTCTGTAATGTATAACCAGCCAGGAAACAACAACCCAGAGTATATGCCATAGCGAATGTCATCGCTGTCAGTGATCTCTGACTGTGGTTTGCCTTAATGGCCCAGGCTTTGTCCAAAATGGCAACCAATTCCCTCTATAGTGCACTACTTTTGACCAGGGCCCATAGTCAAAAGTAGTGCACTATAGAGGGTGGTATTTGGAACCTGTACCCAGACAAAACAGTGGTGCTGTTTAAAGCATTTATGAGTGATACACATATGATTCTATGGTACACATATGATTCTATGGTACACATATGATTCTATGATACACATATTATTCTATGATACACATATTATTCTATGATACACATATGATTCTATGGTACACATATGATTCTATGATACACATATGATTCTATGGTACACATATGATTCTATGATACACATATGATTCTATGGTACACATATGATTCTATGATACACATATGATTCTATGATACACATATGATTCTATGGTACACATATGATTCTATGATACACATATGATTCTATGGTACACATATGATTCTATGGTACACATATGATTCTATGGTACACATATGATTCTATGGTACACATATGATTCTATGGTACACATATGATTCTGTGGTACACATATGATTCTATGGTACACATATGATTCTATGATACACATATGATTCTATGGTACACATATGATTCTGTGGTACACATATGATTCTGTGGTACACATATGATTCTGTGGTACACATATGATTCTATGGTACACATATGATTCTATGGTACACATATGATTCTATGGTACACATATGATTCTATGATACACATATTATTCTATGATACACATATGATTCTATGGTACACATATGATTCTATGGTACACATATGATTCTATGGTACACATATGATTCTAAGGTACACATATGATTCTATGGTACACATATGATTCTATGGTACACATATGATTCTATGGTACACATATGATTCTAAGGTACACATATGATTCTATGGTACACATATGATTCTATGGTACACATACGATTCTATGGTACACATATGTTTCTATGGTACACATATGAGCTTGTACTTTTTACACAAGAAAATTATATCAAATGGCCAAGTTCAAAGGAACAGTGGAAATCCTCTGATCGCTTAACGCAATTACTGTTTTATTGCTGCCAATAACAAGACAAAAGCATATTTTTGACAAACCCCTTTCATTTCAAGTGGACGACTCACAGTTCCCTCTGTCTGCGACAGCTTCTTTAAATGCAGAACCAAAATGGAGACATAATGTGTAGACGTGTCTTCGTCGTCGTGGCAGTAAAAGCTTTAATCTCTGTTCGACAGCTGGAGAGCTTTAGAGTAGTGTTGTCTTTAGGGCTTCTTGTCTTTGGCAGGCCCAGACACTAGTTGTAATTTTACTACATTACATGTAGGCCGTACTTGGTAATTAAACAAGTAAACAAAAACAGTAAAAAATCAAAAAAGCCAGGATGGGAGCTGAAGCAGTTTGTTTTGGTAGCGTCAATGGTCTAAGCAGTGTGGGAGGCAGCATCACGGTCACAGGGATGAAGCATGATGTGTTGGTACTCACAATCAAAACTCAGAGCATCGACTATACAGCCACCCCTCCCATCTCCTCCCTCTTCTCCAAATACAGGAATACCAGACAGTGACTCGAGATAGAATCTGAATGTTAATTAAGCCGGAACCTGGGGTGGCAGGTAGCCGAGTGGTTAGAGTGTTGGGCCCGTAACCGAAAGGTTGCTGGATCAAATACCTGAGCCGACAAGGTAAAACATCTGTTGTTCTGCCCCTGAACAAGGCAATTAACCCACTGTTCCTAGGCTGTTATTGTAAATAAGAATTTGTTCTTAACTGACTTGCCTAGTTAAATAAATGTTTAAAAAATTGTGTCAACTTCCTTGATCTGAATTTGTGACTACTTTCAGGAAACTAGGCAAGTGTCATTACTTCACAGGAGAGCCATTTGAACGTCAACTTATTTTTAAATTAAAATGCAGAAATGCCTTCTGGAACATGTGAACTTTCATGTAACCTTAATAACAAACTTGTATGCCATCTGTAAATACGAATAAAATGGTTAAATTACCAGCCTAGTTGGTTTAGCAACGGAAAAAGACAGCAAACATCCCACTAGCCATGATTGGCTGAGATAATGAGTGGGCTGGACATGCCGAGAGATGAGTTCTGATTGGCCTGCCATGTAGCACGCTTCTGTCTATAACATGAGCTGGTCAGTATGTGTAGGGAGATGTTCAGAAAAAGATAGGTGGAGGAGATGTTCAGAGAAAGATAAGTGGAGGGAGATGTTCAGAGAAAGAGAGGTGGATGGAGATGTTCAGAGAAAGAGAGGGGGAGGGAGATGTTCAGAGAAAGATAAGTGGAGGAGATGTTCAGAGAAAAAGAGGGGGAGGGAGATGTTCAGAGAAAGATAAGTGGAGGAGATGTTCAGAGAAAAAGAGGGGGAGGGAGATGTTCAGAGAGAGAGAGAGAGGTGGAGGGAGATGTTCAGTGAAAGAGAGGGGAGGGAGATGTTCAGAGAAAGAGAGGGGGAGGGAGATGTTCAGAGAAAAAGAGGGGGAGGGAGATGTTCAGTGAAAGAGAGGGGAGGGAGATGTTCAGAGAAAGAGAGGGGGAGGGAGATGTTCAGAGAGAGAGAGGTGGATGGAGATGTTCAGAGAAAGAGAGGAGGAGGAAGATGTTCAGAGAAAGATAAGTGGAGGGAGATGTTCAGAGAAAGATAGGTGGAGGGAGATGTTCAGAGAGAGAGAGGTGGATGGAGATGTTCAGAGAAAGATAGGAGGAGGGAGATGTTCAGAGAAAGATAAGTGGAGGAGATGTTCAGAGAAAGATAATTGGAGGAGATGTTCAGAGAAAAAGAGGGGGAGGGAGATGTTCAGAGAGAGAGAGAGGTGGAGGGAGATGTTCAGAGAAAGATAAGTGGAGGAGATGTTCAGAGAAAGAGAGGGGGAGGGAGATGTTCAGAGAGAGAGAGAGAGGTGGAGGGAGATGTTCAGAGAAAGATAAGGGGAGGGAGATTTTCAGAGAAAGAGAGGGGGAGGGAGATGTTCAGAGAGAGAGAGGTGGATGGAGATGTTCAGAGAAAGAGAGGTGGATGGAGATGTTCAGAGAAAGAGAGGTGGATGGAGATGTTCAGAGAAAGAGAGGAGGAGGAGATGTTCAGAGAAAGAGAGGGGGAAGGAGATGTTCAGAGAGAGAGAGAGAGGTGGAGGGAGATGTTCCGAATTAGAGAGGTGGAGGGAGATGTTCAGAGAGGGATCAGGGAGGAGAGGACAACTGAAGAGGATCAGGGAGGAGTGGACAACTGAAGAGGATCGGGGAGGAGAGGACAACTGAAGAGGATCAGGGAGGAGAGGACAACTGAAGAGGATCAGGAAGGAGAGGACAACTGAAGAGGATCAGGAAGGAGAGGACATCTGAAGAGGAAATATTACGCATACATATACATACATATACATACAATAACAGGTTTTCAGATATTTTTGCAAATGTATAAAAAAAAAACCTGAAATATCACATTTACATAAGTATTCAGACCCTTTACTCAAAACTTTGTTGAAGCACCTTCAGCAGCGATTACAGCCTTGAGTCTTCTTGGGTATGATGCTGCAAGCTAGGCACCATTCTTCTCTGCAGATCCCCTCAAGCTCTGTCAGGTTGGATGGGAGAGAGTTGCTGCAGAGCTATTTTCAGGTCTCTCCATATATGTTCGATCAGGTTCAAGTCCAAGCTCTGGCTGGGCCACTCAAGGAAATCCAGAGACTTGCCCCGAAGCAAGAAACGAAGAGTCGGAAGGAAATTATGTACTTCAAACACCCGACAAGGCCGAAATCCCTGTGTTTCGCAGGAGAAAGAGATGGTGATATCGGGGACGCAGGTCGGGGTGCCTTGTAAGGATCCGAAGGCGAGTGGGTAATCTGCATATATCATCAGTATTACTAGCCAACGTACAATAATTGGAAAGTAGATGAGGTACGATCACAAATATCCTACCAACGGGACATTAAAAACTGTAATATCTTATGTTTCACTGAGTCACGGCTGAACGACAACATGAATGACATACAGCTGGCGGGTTTTAAGCTTTTCCGGCAGGATAGAACAGTGGCCTCTGGCAAGACAAGGGGCGGCGATATATATCTATATTTGTAAGCAACAGCTGGTGCACGAAATCTAAGGAAGTCTCGAGGTTTTGCTCACCTGTGGTAGAGTATCTCATGATAAGCTGTAGACCACACTAATTTAAAAAAAAAATGTATTTAACTTTTCACCTAACAATGTATAGTGTACATATTCAGCCATTCACCCATACTATGCAATGCCTTTTTATAGCTTATTGCACTCCAGATACTGCTGCATTATGTATCATGTATTTTGTATCTGTCTTTTGTGTATTTCGTTCTGGCATTTTTCACCTGCTCTGTGTTTTTTTCGTAGCTGCTTGACAAATAAATTTCCCCTCTGGGATCAATAAAGTACCTATCTATCCATCTATCTACCAAGAGAGTTTTCAGCAATATTTTTCGTAGTTGTCTATATACCAACACAAACTGATACTGGCACTAAAACCACACTCAATGAGTTGTATACGGCCATAAGCAAACAGGAAAATGCTCATCCAGAGGCGGCGCTCCTATTTCCCAGGGACTTTAATGCAGAGAAAATCAAATCTGTTTATCCTAATTTATATCAGCATGTTAAATGTGCAACTCTCAAACAAAACTCTAGACCACCTTTACTCCACAAAGAGACACATACAAAGCTCTCCCTCGCCGGCAATTTGGCAAATCTGACCATAATTCTATCCTGCTGATTCCTGCTTACAAGAACAAGTGACTCGGTCAATAAGGAAGTGGTCAGATGAAGCAGATGCTAAGCTGCAGGAATTTTTGCTAGCACAGAATGGCATTTGTTCCGGGATTCTTACGATGGCATTGATGTGTACACCACATCAGTCACTGGCTTCATCAATAAGTGCATCGATGACGTCGTCCCCACAGCGACCGTACGTTCATACCCCAACCAGAAGCCATGAATTACAGGCAGCATCCGCACTGAGCTAAAGGGTAGAGCTGCTGCTTTCAAGGAGGGGGACTTATAAGAAATCGGAAGCTTATAAGAAATCCCTACGCCCTCCGACGAACCATCAAACAGGCAAAGCTTCAATACAGGACTAAGATTGAATTGTACTACACTGGCACCGATGCTCGTCGGATGTGGCAGGGCTTGCAAACTATTACAGACTACAAAGTAAAGCACAGCCGTGAGCTGCCCAGTGACACAAGCCTACCAGACAAGCTAAATTACTTCTATGCTCGCTTCGAGGCAAGCAACACTGAAACATGCATGAGAGCATCAGCTGTTCCGGACGACTGTGTGATCACACTCTCCGTAGCCGATGTGAGTAAGACCTATAAACAGGTCAACATTCACAAGGCCGCAGGGCCAGACGGATTACCAGGACGTGTACTCCGAGCATGTGCTGACCAACTGTCAAGTGTCTTCACTGACATTTTCAACCTGTCCCTGATTGAGTCTAGACCTACTCCAATTTGCATACCGCCCCAACAGCTCCACAGATGATGCAATCTCTATTGCACTGAACACTGCCCTTTCCCACCTGGACAAAAGGAGCACCTATGTGAGAATGATATTCATTGACTACTTTATTTATTTTATTTAACCTTTATTTTTACTAGGCAAGTCAGTTAAAAACGAATTCTTATTTACAATGACAGCCTAGGAACAGTGGGTTAACTGCCTTGTTCAGGGGCAGAACAATTTTTACCTTTTCAGCTCGGGGATTCGATCCTGCAGTCTTTCAGTTACAGGCCCAACACTCTAACCACTGGGCTACCTGCCGACTACAGCTCAGCCTTCAACATCATAGTGCGCTCAAAGCTCATCACTAAGCTAAGGACCCTGGGACTAAACACCTCCCTCTGCAACTGGATCCTGGACTTCCTGACAGGCCGCCCCGAGGTGGCAATCCTTCATCATTTTGATTGGGCAATCCTTAAATATTTTGATTGGGCAATACTTCATCATTTTGATTGGGCAATACTTCATCATTTTGATTGGGCAATAATTAATCATTTTTCTGGAATAGAACATTCAGACAATTTCTCCCTTTTGAAATGATGTGGGTCCTAGTCCTGGTTTTTGGGTTATTTAGTATGGAACAGTTTAGGCTCTAGGAATGGAACAAAGAGGAGTATTGGTTACATTTAGTCCGGAGTAGACGGCGTAATAACTGGCTTCTTAACGGCCGCTACCTGGAAAATGGCACAGCAGAAGTGGAAGAAAGAAGGGCACATTTGAACTAAATGTTTGAATATTGCATCATAGTGAGCGTTAGATTAGTTATCACATGATCTCTTGTGATTGGCTGTCATAACCAGTTATGTCATGCCACTTTGCTTTTTTTAACTGTGGATTTGAATGAGGGTGTGTCCAGTGGGGTTTTGTGGGATTATCCTGCAGTATGGTGATTTAAAAAATACATTAGTTCTCAATCCTCAGCAATGCAGTATGTGTTGTTACGCTTATATGTAATTAATCATACTTAAACATGATGGATTAAATATAATTTCTAAATTAATCATGCATACAGTACATCATCACAGGCTTATATCATATATATATATATCACATCCCAGACCCACTCCTTCTAATATCATGCACATCCCAGACCCACTCCTTCTAAGAAAAACAAACATTTCTTCAGACAGATATTTTATCCGTTCCTCCAAAACACACCATCCATCTTTGTTGTTTACTCACTACTTGATTATTTAACCGTTTGTTCCGACTGCTCCGTTGACAGCTGCTTGTTGTGCTAAACACTGTCAGTCTATCTGTGGGGTTGGATGGCGATGACGGTGATAGTCTGACAGTCATTCATAAGTGACAGGTTTACATTCAGCCAATCTGCCCCATCTACCACAAACACAGACACAAACACACACACACACACACACACACACACACACACACACACACACACACACACACACACACACACACACACACACTTTCCAATGGAGCCTGGTAGATGGGTCGGCAGAGCATGGGCCTCAGAGGTAGTGGTGTGGAATAATGATTACAGCACCGTACTCTCAACAGAGGGGGAGGGGCCAGAGGGGTATACTATGATGAAAAATAGATCTGCTCAGGGTTTTATAAAGCTAGCTAGCTTCAGTTAGCTTCACATTCCAGCTGATGCTTCCTTCGTACTACTACACTGGATGTTGCCCCCTCCTCCTGCCACTATCTCTAGCAGGGTTGTAACTGCGCATGCATGTTGCATATGGCTAGTCGAACGCCAAACTCTATATTGAGACAATGCTGAAACATCAATCTATGGGCGAACCAGTGTGCCAAAAATCTAAATGAAAAACAAGTGATCTTGCAAATTCAGCAGGCTATGGTGTGAAGTGGGTTTTTAGAAATAACCTCTTTATTTTATTACTCATCGTTGATGCGGTCTTTGGCATGAGCACCTTTTTGCTTGGTAAACAACAGGTGTAGACTAACAGTGAAATGCTTGGTAAACAACAGGTGTAGACTAACAGTGAAATGCTTGGTAAACAACAGGTGTAGACTAACAGTGAAATGCTTGGTAAACAGGTGTAGACTAACAGTGAAATGCTTGGTAAACAACAGGTGTAGACTAACAGTGAAATGCTTGGTAAACAACAGGTGTAGACTAACAGTGAAATGCTTGGTAAACAACAGGTGTAGACTAAAAGTGTAATGCTTGGTAAACAACAGGTGTAGACTAACAGTGAAATGCTTGGTAAACAACAGGTGTAGACTAACAGTGAAATGCTTGGTAAACAACAGGTGTAGACTAACAGTGTAATGCTTGGTAAACAACAGGTGTGAACTAACAGTGAAATGCTTGGTAAACAACAGGTGTGGACTAACAGTGAAATGCTTGGTAAACAACAGGTGTAGACTAACAGTGAAAAGCTTGGTAAACAACAGCTGTAGACTAACAGTGAAATGCTTGGTAAACAACAGGTGTAGACTAACAGTGAAATGCTTGGTAAACAACAGGTGTAGACTAACAGTGAAATGCTTGGTAAACAGGTGTAGACTAACAGTGAAATGCTTGGTAAACAACAGGTGTAGACTAACAGTGAAATGCTTGGTAAACAACAGGTGTAGACTAACAGTGAAATGCTTGGTAAACAACAGGTGTAGACTAAAAGTGTAATGCTTGGTAAACAACAGGTGTAGACTAACAGTGAAATGCTTGGTAAACAACAGGTGTAGACTAACAGTGAAATGCTTGGTAAACAACAGGTGTAGACTAACAGTGTAATGCTTGGTAAACAACAGGTGTGAACTAACAGTGAAATGCTTGGTAAACAACAGGTGTGGACTAACAGTGAAATGCTTGGTAAACAACAGGTGTAGACTAACAGTGAAAAGCTTGGTAAACAACAGCTGTAGACTAACAGTGAAATGCTTGGTAAACAACAGGTGTAGACTAACAGTGAAATGCTTGGTAAACAACAGGTGTAGACTAACAGTGAAATGCTTGGTAAACCACAGGTGTAGACTAACAGTGAAATGCTTGGTAAACAACAGGTGTAGACTAACAGTGAAATGCTTGGTAAACAACAGGTGTAGACTAACAGTGAAAAGCTTGGTAAACAACAGGTGTAGACTAACAGTGTAATGCTTGGTAAACAACAGGTGTAGACTAACAGTGTAATGCTTGGTAAACAACAGGTGTAGACTAACAGTGTAATGCTTGGTAAACAACAGGTGTGAACTAACAGTGAAATGCTTGGTAAACAACAGGTGTGGACTAACAGTGAAATGCTTGGTAAACAACAGGTGTAGACTAACAGTGAAAAGCTTGGTAAACAACAGCTGTAGACTAACAGTGAAATGCTTGGTAAACAACAGGTGTGGACTAACAGTGAAATGCTTGGTAAACAACAGGTGTAGACTAACAGTGTAATGCTTGGTAAACAACAGGTGTGGACTAACAGTGTAATGCTTGGTAAACAACAGGTGTAGACTAACAGTGAAATGCTTGGTAAACAACAGGTGTAGACTAACAGTGTAATGCTTGGTAAACAACAGGTGTAGACTAACAGTGAAATGCTTGGTAAACAACAGGTGTGGACTAACAGTGTAATGCTTGGTAAACAACAGGTGTAGACTAACAGTGAAATGCTTGGTAAACAACAGGTGTGGACTTACAGTGTAATGCTTGGTAAACAACAGGTGTGGACTAACAGTGAAATGCTGGGAAACAACAGGTGTAGACTAAAAGTGAAATGCTTGGTAAACAACAGGTGTAGACTAACAGTGTAATGCTTGGTAAACAACAGGTGTAGACTAACAGTGAAATGCTTGGTAAACAACAGGTGTAGACTAACAGTGTAATGCTTGGTAAACAACAGGTGTGGACTAACAGTGAAATGCTTGGTAAACAACAGGTGTAGACTAACAGTGAAATGCTTGGTAAACAACAGGTGTAGACTAACAGTGAAATGCTTGGTAAACAACAGGTGTAGACTAACAGTGAAATGCTTGGTAAACAACAGGTGTGGACTAACAGTGAAATGCTTATTTACGGGCCCTTCCCAACAATGCAGAGAGAAATAAACTAGAGAAATAATAGAAAAGTAAAAAAGTAATAATAAAAGTAATAATAAATACACAATAAGTAATGATAACTTGGCTATATACACGGGGTACCAGTACTGAGTTAATGTGCAGGGGTACCAGGTAATAACTTGGCTATATACACGGGGTACCAGTACTGAGTTAATGTGCAGGGGTACCAGGTAATAACTTGGCTATATACACGGGGTACCAGTACTGAGTTAATGTGCAGGGGTACAAGGTCATTGAGGTAGACATGCACATATAACTAGTGGTAAAGTCACAGGATAGATAATATACAGTAGCAGAAGAGTCAAAATGGGTCCATGCAGAAAGTCTGGGTAGCTATTTGGTTAACTATTTTTCGAACTATTTAGCAGTCTTATGGCTTGGGGGTAGAAGCTGTTCAGGGTCCTGTTGGCTCCACTACAGCCCCGTTGATGGGGGGGGGGGGCGTGCTCGGCCCTCCATTTCCTGAAGTCTGCGATCAGTCCATGATCAGCTCCTTTGTCTTGCTGACGATCAACAGCTGTCCCTTCCAATCTGAGATGCTGACTGAATGCGTGCGTGCGTGCGTGCGTGCGTGTGCAAGGAGGAGCCTGTTCTTGTTTCTCCTAGTGGAAAGGTGTTTTTCATCAGCACATACTCTTTACATTATGGGTAAGGCGATATTCAATGCAATCTGTTTGAAACAGGAGGGCTGCAAGAGCGCAGTCATCCAAAACTAAATGAACCATTTAGCAAATGGACTTCGATTCCAATCGTGCAGAGAGCCAGGAACCAGGCGAGTTGTTTCACTGAGGAAGAGAAAAAATAGACCACCACATTGTAAAAAATGATTCATTGTTTTATGGCTACACAGCTTCATACAATCTGGAGGGACATTTTCCAAGATGAGATTTCCTGTCATGATGACCACAGGCAGCTGACTTCCTAAGTGAATGACATCAACCGATACAGCCTTTTTCATTTACTTTAGTGCATTATATTCAACAACAACCTCTCTTTGGTGTTGGCCACCCACTTAATACGGTAGGCCTGCAAGCACCACAGCATTACTTGAGAGAACTGCATTGCGAATGGGCAAATGCAAAAAATAATCACACAGCCAAACCAACTGACTCCGAGTCAAAAGCTGAGAAATAGATATGCTAGCCTTAATTTTGTTCCAAATTGCTAAAACTGAAGAATTTCTATTGCTTTCATATCTAATCCCTATTTTATTTTGCGGGGACTTGCTAGCATTGGGTTGTTCCTGGGAGCTTTGGGGTGAAGACTGAGGATTGTGGTCTGTTCAGTGTAAAGTCTGCTCCCTTTCCAGACCTGTCAGAGTCCAGACCCATCTGCAAACACACAGACGCACACACACACACAAAGATAGACACGAACGAGCACGAACGCAAAAACAGATACACACTTTTTAGAGTTAAGGTCTAATACAGAGACAGTCCCTCTTCTTCTCTCTGTTTTCGAGAAGAAGGTCAAGGTTTTGTGTTTCCCTGAAAACGACTCCCAGTCCATGTCAAATGGTTTGGTTCTCCCCGTCCTGTAATTCCCTCACAATGGCGGCTTGTGTACTTTCTCCAAGATTTGACCACTTAACAAGAAGGGAATGATTTAATGGGATTCCTTAGGCTGGCTTCCTGCACACACAGCAAGGATATTGAAGTCTATAAAAAACAAACTATAAATGGTATTTTTTTTTTTTAAACACAGCAAAACAATTGAGTATTTATTAGTTTTAAGATATTAGTTCCCTCTCTTGGCTTAATTTAATGTTGTATTCACACAGGCTGGAATATTGCCCTGAGATATACAAGATCAAGAACGTTCACATAATCAGCTTTAAAGAGTTTGCTCAGAAATTCTGGTCTCATGTCACTTTGGCAAAAGATTACAAACTGTAGACACATTTTCTAAAGTCCCCAAAATGGCTGTAAACCTCATTATAATCTCGCAATGTGATTTAAATGCAATTTCTTATTCAACAATGTGCATTATAAGAAGGTGACTATTCATGCATTTTTCAGCTTACTAAACGCTATTTTAACCAAAAACAAAAAGCTATGTTTTAAGAGAGAGTAGGCATTGGTCTGAAGCCAAAAAAAGAAAAAGACATGAGCACACAGCTTTGACCTACTACAGTAGCTATGTTGGTACAATACAGCTTTGACCTACTACAGTAGCAATGTTGGTACAATACAGCTTTGACCTACTACAGTAGCTATGTTGGTACAATACAGCTTTGACCTACTACAGTAGCTATGTTGGTACAATACAGCTTTGACCTACTACAGTAGCAATGTTGGTACAATACAGCTTTGACCTACTACAGTAGCTATGTTGGTACAATACAGCTTTGACCTACTACAGTAGCAATGTTGGTACAATACAGCTTTGACCTACTACAGTAGCAATGTTGGTACAATACAGCTTTGACCTACTACAGTAGCAATGTTGGTACAATACAGCTTTGACCTACTACAGTAGCAATGTTGGTACAATACAGCTTTGACCTACTACAGTAGCAATGTTGGTACAATACAGCTTTGACCTACTACAGTAGCAATGTTGGTACAATACAGCTTTGACCTACTACAGTAGCAATGTTGGTACAATACAGCTTTGACCTACTACAGTAGCAATGTTGGTACAATACAGCTTTGACCTACTACATAGCAATGTTGGTACAATACAGCTTTGACCTACTACAGTAGCTATGTTGTTACAATACAGCTTTGACCTACTACAGTAGCTATGTTGGTACAATACAGCTTTGACCTACTACAGTAGCAATGTTGGTACAATACAGCTTTGACCTACTACAGTAGCTATGTTGGTACAATACTTTGGTACAATACAGCTTTGACCTACTAATACTTGTTGCATTTATATTTTTATAAATTATATTATATTTCAGTGTATGTCAGTTCTCATGGATAATTCATATACTGTAGAGTGCAGGGTTCTCAGGGTTGTTGTTGTTGTTGTTGATGTTCTTCTGTTTGATTTTATTTCACTAAAGCTCATCCCCGAACTCTGTCTTGTTTTGTTGACAACTTGTTTTGTTAGTTCGACATCGATAATGCTCTCTCGTTTTTGTATTTTTGTCAGCTTTTCTGAAATGACCCAATGAGAGGACAACAAAAGGAAGTAGGTATATAGTGGCTGGTTTGAAAACAGGCCTGTGTGGATTATGCTCGAAATGCAGCCTGAAAAAATAAAAAATGTAATTTTACAGGTGCACAAAATGGCGGTCTGTTTCAGGAAATACCATGTCTTCACATTGTTGAACGGCTCACAATAATGTCTGGAATGGGGTATAATAGATGGAATGGAGGGAATAAAATGGTATCAAACTCATTAAAACCGTGTGTTTGATACCATTCCGTTAATTCCATTCCATCCATTATTATGAGCCTCCACTGAGTGAGAGATTCTATTTTCCATTTTCCATTAGGTCTTTGAATCTGGCGTCTCCTACATAACAGTTTATCACAACAATCCTGTCCCTCCTTCACCATATGGGCTTTGTCCAAATCTACATTAAGACAGGTCTGCGGTCCAACAAATACACAATACAAGTACAAGTCCAGTAAATAAAGCCTCTGTTGGATTAAGGTTAATGCTTGCTTTCTCCCAGCTGTCCTTGTACTCCCACACAGGTGGACATGAGAGGAAGATCTGCCAGGACTGCAATCACTAACAGTAACCAAGAGGAAGAGGAGCAGAAACAGAGAGAAAGAGGGAGTATGGGAGGAAGAAGGAGAGGAGAAGAGAGCAGGGGAGAGACAGAACAGATGGGAATGGAAAGGAGGAAGCTGATGAGCTTTGGAAAATAAAAGGTGTTCAGAGCAGCAGGGGGAAGAGGGCGGGGCTAAAGAAGGGAGAATGACAGGAGAGAGGGGAAAACTGCATGGGGACAAAATCTGAGACAGTGCTTTCTGTTTACCCAAGGGTGCAGGAGAACATCATGCAAGAGAGAGAGAGGGGTGGGTGGGGGTGGGGGCTAGTCCTGTCTCCCTAATCAGAGCCAGAGCTGGCTCTCCACTCAAGCCTGACCTCTGGCGGTGGCAGCACATCTGCCTCTCCCGGCGGGTCCAGGGGAGGTCACCTGTCTGTCAACAGCAGAAATATGGCCACTAACATCTTCCCTTTTGTCAGGTGCGCCGGTGATGACCATGTCTGGTCTTCTCACTCACTATTGAGCAATGTCGGAACGGTCAAAGGAGCCTGACCACCTAGTTTCCGACTGCATTCATTATGTGGTTACGTTACATGGTTTCATTATGTGGTTACGTTACATGGTTTCATTATGTGGTTACGTTGCGTGGTTTCATTATGTGGTTACGGCATGTAGGTTTCATTATGCGGTTACGTTGTGGTTTCATTATTTGGTTACGGTACGTAGGTATCATTATGTGGTTATGTTACGTGGTTTCATTATGTGGTTACGTTATGTGGTTTCATTGTGTGGTTACATTACGTGGTTTCATGATGTGGTTAAATTACGTGGTTTCATTATGTGGTTACGTTACGTGGTTTCATTATGTGGTTACGTTACGTGGTTTCATTATGTAGTTACGTTACGTGGTTTCATTATGTGGTTACGTTACATGGTTTCATTATGTGGTTACGTTACGTGGTTTCATTATGTGGTTACGTTACGTGGTTTCATTATGTGGTTACGTTACGTGGTTTCATTATGTGGTTACGTTACGTGGTTTCATTATGTGGTTACGTTACGTGGTTTCATTATGTGGTTACGGCATGTAGGTTTCATTATGTGGTTACGTTACGTGGTTTCATTATGTGGTTACGTTACGTGGTTTCATTATGTGGTTACGTTACGTGGTTTCATTATGTGGTTACGTTACGTGGTTTCATTATGTGGTTACGTTACGTGGTTTCATTATGTGGTTACGTTACGTGGTTTCATTATGTGGTTACAGCATGTAGGTTTCATTATGTAGTTACGTTACGTGGTTTCATTATGTGGTTACGTTACGTGGTTTCATTATGTAGTTACGTTACGTGGTTTCATTATGTGGTTACGTTACGTGGTTTCATTATGTGGTTACGTTACGTGGTTTCATTATGTGGTTACGTTACGTGGTTTCATTATGTGGTTACGTTACGTGGTTTCATTATGTGGTTACGTTACGTGGTTTCATTATGTGGTTACGTTACGTGGTTTCATTATGTGGTTACGTTACGTGGTTTCATTATGTGGTTACGTTACGTGGTTTCATTATGTGGTTACGGCATGTAGGTTTCATTATGTGGTTACGTTACGTGGTTTCATTATGTGGTTACGTTACGTGGTTACGTTACGTGGTTTCATTATGTGGTTACGTTACGTGGTTTCATTATGTGGTTACGTTACGTGGTTTCATTATGTGGTTACGTTACGTGGTTTCATTATGTGGTTACGTTACGTGGTTTCATTATTTGGTTACGTTACGTGGTTTCATTATGTGGTTACGTTACGTGGTTTCATTATGTGGTTACGTTACTGGTTTCATTATGTGGTTACGTTACGTGGTTTCATTATGTGGTTACGTTGTGGTTTCATTATGTGGTTACGTTACGTGGTTTCATTATGTGGTTACGTTACGTGGTTTCATTATGTGGTTACGTTACGTGGTTTCATTATGTGGTTACGTTACGTGGTTTCATTATGTGGTTACGTTACGTGGTTTCATTATGTGGTTACGTTACGTGGTTTCATTATGTGGTTACGTTATGTGGTTTCATTATGTGGTTACGTGGGCCCTTTAATCTCTTAACTACACCAACACGTAAATTAAAATAGAGGTTTAGGTTTTAAAGTCAGTCTTAAAAGTCAGTCTTATATTTTTAAATAGAGTCTTTAAAGTCAGTCTTTTAGGTTTAAATAGAGTCTTTAAAGTCAGTCTTATAGGTTTAAATAGAGTCTTTAAAGTCAGTCTTATAGGTTTTCAGAGTCCAGAAAGTTTTATAGACCCTTTCGTTCCTTCCGTGCATTGTTTCCATAGGTCATCCAGTCAGGGATGTTCACATATAAACCATCCCCCCTTCAGTCTTTGTTTCCTGGCTGTGTCCCATCCCATGTGTCCCATCCCATGTGTCCCATCCCATGTGTCCCATCCCATGTGAAGAACAGAAATGTCTCCTAAAATAAATCAAGTTTTATCTGTGCCAGACACAACCTCTTACAAAGATCCATTGTAAGAGGTGAACGCCACTTCCAGGTTGCTAATAAAAGCACAGCCGCATCCTGAGGGAGAAGTAATGGAGTTCTGGAGTTTGCGACGTATAGGAGAACACACTACATCTCACCCAGCCGTCAAACCAGTCAGCAATGTCTCATCACTGTATTTATGCCCATGTGATTTCTTAAACAGTCTGACATACTGTATATCCCCTGCACCATCCATATTCAAAATGTATGCACGCTGTACGTCACTTTGGATAAAAGCGTCTGCTAAATGGCATATGTTATTTATATAGACATACAGTGCTTGACTTGGGTCGAAGCTGTCCGGAACAAGTTTTTTAGCTAACTAACTAACATTATATCCCGACAACATTGACGCTCAATATATTATTGTTCTCAGCAGTATCTAAGCCATATTCAAAATTGAATTCAAACCTACGTTATTGAAATTGAATCTTTTGTTGAAGTTGCAACGATTGTTGCTAGCTAGCTTGCTTTCCAGGCTCCGGGGTTCACTTCTCGTCCGAGCAACCCAGCTATATCACAAGTTGGCTAGCTAGCTAGATGACTAACTTGTGACAACATTGACCCTCAGGATACTACTTTTGTTCAATTATCTCAGCCATATTCACAATTAAATTCAAATCAGATTAAATACCTAACTGGCATGAGCTTAGATTGGCTACAAACGTTACTTCGAGCTCTCGTTAGCTAATCAAACCAATGGTCAAATTACATACAATAGCATAATGATGTGACAGTTTAGACTGTTATAGATATGTCTATTTTTACCTTGATCATCGGTATTAGCTACTATTTGGCCATATCTCCAATATTATTTTTAATCTCACCCCAAAATATATGTGTCCAGGCAATGTTGTTTTTGGCTGTTGACTAATGTTGCAGCATCTTAGCCTGATTTATCCTCACTTTCTGACAACTGTTTAATTAATAAAGAACTTAGCTATTGAAATGCAAGCAGCAGGTGATGAGACCAGTAACAGAAAGTATTACTATACCAAAACATAAAAAACATAACAATGTCACTCAAGTCAACCTTACCAACATGATTGTAATACAGTCATCAATACTATTCATATTAACCTACTGGAACTCCTTAGCATAAAACATACAAGAATATGAGATTATTCCCTTTAGTTTAAATCAAATCAAATTTTACATGCATACAACAGGTGTAGACCTTACCGTCAATGCAAATAGTCTGGGTGGCCATTTGATCAATTGTTCATCAGTCTTATAGCTTGGGGGTAGAAGCTGTTAAGGAGCCTTTTGGACCTAGACTAGGTGCTCCGGTACCGCTTGCCGTGGGCCTTCCTCCGACACCGCCTAGTATAGTGGTTCTGGGTGGCAGGAAGCTTGGCCTCAGTGACGTACTGGGCCATATGCACTACCCTCTGTAGCAGTTACCATACCAGGAGGTGATGCAACCTGTCAGGATGTTCTTGATGGTGCAGCTGTAGAACTTTTTGAGGATCTGAGGACCCATGCCAAATCTTTTCAGTCTCCTGAGGGGGAAAGGTGTTGTCGTGCCCTCTTCACAACTGTCTTGGTGTGTTTGGACCATGATAGTTTGTTGGTGATGTGGACACCAAGGAACTTGAAACTCTCGACCCGGTCCACTACAGCCCCGTCGATGTGAATGGGGGCATGTTTGGCCCTCCTTTTCCTGTTGTCCACAATCATCTCCTTTGTCTTGCATAGGTTGAGGGAGAGGTTGTTGTCCTGGCACCACACTGCCAGGTCTCTGAAGTCCTCCCTATAGCCTGTCTCATCGTTGTCTGTGATCAGGCCTACCACTGTTGTGTTGTCAGCAAAAATGATGATGTTAGAGTCGTGCTTGGCCATGCAGTCATGGGTGAACAGGGAGTACAGGAGGGGACTAAGCACGCACCCCTGAGGGGCCCCAGTGTTTAGGATCAGGGTGGCAGATGTGTTGTTACCTACCCTTACCACCTGGGATCCAGTTGCAGAGGGAGGTGTTTAGTCCCAGGGTCCTTAGCTTAGTGATGAGCGTTGTGGGCACTATGGTGTTGAACGCTGAACTGTAGTCAATGAACAGCATTCTCACATAGGTGTTCCTTTTGTCCGGGTGGGAAAGGGCAGTGTGGATCTGTTGGGGCTGATGGTGATGTAATGATGATGTGATGTTGAATGAATCACACATTGCCAAGTACGAGGACAAAACAACTAAAGTAACACATTTGGGCAATTTTGGATGTGATTATGATCCAAGTTTTTTTGGTAATCATCTCCTTTGTCTTGCATAGGTTGAGGGAGAGGTTGTTGTCCTGGCACCACACTGCCAGGACAATCCGGGATCGGGAAAAAACTACTTTTGATGGCGCCAGCACGCATCTTTCTCATGTCAGTCAGTCATGTGCGAGGTTCTACATGGTCTAAATAACTCAACTGGTTAGTTTGCCTGTCTGTAAAGAGAAGGCGGGTTGTACGTTAATCCTGCTGCTCTGATTGTATAGAGTGAAGCTGTATTTCTCCGTCCACTTGCTTCATAATTTCACCTGATCAGTTTTCCTCATATTTTCGGTCTGATCATTTACATTGCTGCTGCCTGTTCAACAGCTGTTAAAGTACTTTATGAATTTCACCAGGTTCATA
Source organism: Thymallus thymallus (assembly GCA_023634145.1). Lineage (NCBI taxonomy): Eukaryota > Metazoa > Chordata > Actinopteri > Salmoniformes > Salmonidae > Thymallus > Thymallus thymallus. Next base: position 3,741,136 of record CM042414.1, read on the forward strand.
TATTAATATAGCATGTTTATGTGTTGTTATGAATGCCTGAATCCTGGGAATAGGGAGTTTGTACTTACGTTTTGCCTTGTCGTCTTCAGAAAAGTTTGATTCCTTTAAGCACAAATTCATATACAGTGTTTTGTTCATGAATAATGTTGTATATTTAGATTTTACTCATAAGTGGATTGTATTGTTAAGATGTCATTGTACCTTTTAGGATGATATTAACATTCTGTATTCAACATGTGGTTACCAGCTAGCTAAGGTATTGTATGTGTCACACACAGTGCAGAGCTACAGCGGTGCAGTACAGCACCGGTTACACCTGCCACTATGATAAATCACACTATGATAAATCACACTATGATAAATCACACTATGATAAATCACACTATGATAAATTACACTATGATAAATCACACTATGATAAATCACACTATGATAAATTACACTATGATAAATCACACTATGATAAATCACACTATGATAAATCACACTATGATAAATCATACTATGATAAATCACACTATGATAAATCACACTATGATAAATCACACTATGATAAATTACACTATGATAAATCACACTATGATAATTACACTATGATAAATCATACTATGATAAATCACACTATGATAAATCACACTATGATAAATCACACTATGATAAATTACACTATGATAAATCACACTATGATAAATTACACTATGATAAATCATACTATGATAAATCACACTATGATAAATCATAAGATGATAAATTACAATATGATAAATCACACTATGATAAATCATACATAAGTCAACATATGGAATCATGTTGAAACCATAAATATGTTAAACAAATCAAAATATATTTTATATTTGAGATTCTTCAAAGTAGCCACCGTTTGCCTTGATAACAGCTTTGCCAACTCTTGGCATTCTCTCAACAAGCTTCATGAGGTAGTCACCTGGAATGCAGTTCAATTAACAGATGTGCCTTGTTAAAAGTTAACTTGTGGAATTTATTCCCTCTTATTTCATTGGAGCCAATCAGTTGTGTTGTGACAAGGTAGGGTTGGTATACAGAAGATAACCCTATTTGATAAAAGACCAAGTCCATATTATGGCAAGAACAGCTCAAATAAGCAAAGAGAAACAACAGTCCATCATTACTTTAAGACATGAAGGTCAATCCGGAAAATGTCAAGAACTTTTAAAATTCTTCAAGTGCGGTCGCAAAAACCATCAAGCACTATGATGAAACTGGCTCTCATGAGGACCGCCACAGGAAAGGAAGACCCAGAGTTACCTCTGCTGCAGAGGATACAGTAAGTTCATTAGAGTTAGCTGCACCTCAGATTACAGCCCCAAAAAATGCTTCATAGAGTTCAAGTAACAGACACATCTCAACATCAACTGTTCAGAGGAGACTGTGTGAATCAGACCTTCATGGTCGAATTGCTGCAAAGAAACCATTACTAAAGGACACCAATAAGAAGAAGAGACTTGCTTGAGCCAAGAAACACAAGCAATGGACTTTAGACCGGTGGAAATCTGTCCTTTGGTCTGATGAGTCCAAATGTGAGATTTTTGGTTGGCAGTGTCTTTGTGAGACGCAGAGTAGGTGAACGAATGATCTTCGCATGTGGGGTTCCCACGTGAAGCATGGAGGAGGAGGTGTGAAGGTGTGGGGGTACTTTGCTGGTGACACTGTCTGTGATTTAGGCACACTTAACCAGCATGGCTACCAAAGCATTCTTTAGTGATACGCCATCCCATCTGGTCTGCGCTTAGTGGGACTATCATTTGTTTTTCAACAGGACAATGACCCAACACACCTCCAGGTTGTGTAAGGGCTATTTGACCAAGGGGAGTTATGGAGTGCTGCGCTATGGTTATGACGCAGAGGAGCACTTTCAGTCACAGACTGATCCCACCACGGTGTGCCAGAGAGCGCTACAGGAGGTCCTTCCTGCCGGCGGCTATGAGACTGTATAATGCCTCACCGGGGTGCCGTGCTGTCGGCAACATAGATCTGGAACTGTTGGGGTGCTAGGACCTAGTTTAACAATTATGCATCCATCCGTGAGTAACTCTGGTCCGTCAGCACTCATCCACTCAGGACCTATTTATTCATACAGGTCTGTATATACATACTCATGTACAGTTGTTATATTATATCACATGCAATATTGTAAGTAATTATTGGACGTAGGCATTCACTCAGGAATGCATATTAGTTTGCCTGCCAGTTGCACCTTTTCTCATTGCTTTTAGTATATCGAATGTGCAGTTGTCTGTAATTAAACCCTGCGCACTAAGGACTGTATTTTAAGGGAATTACTATTATTACCCCAAATGATATCATACACACATTTAGCTATTAAAGTATCTCTTCCTGTCATTTACCTGTACAGTTTGTGTAAACATGCAAGTATTCACTTATCTGTAAATATAACTGTATACCTAACTGTACAGCTAATTTAACCATGCAAAATTTTCACTTACCTGTTCATTTACCCAGTCTGTCTATTAAGTAAACTATTATTACCCTCGCTCATATCATACGCATTTTTAGCTACTGAAGTATTTCTCTGCCATCGACCTGTATAGTATAGTTAACCATCCAACATCCACCAACGTATAGTGTACATATTCAGCCAACCACCCATACTATGCAATGTCCTTTTTATAGCTTTTTTTTGCACTCCAGATATCTTGTATTTCTATACTTTTTCATACTGCCGCTCTATGTATCATGTACCGTGTATCTGTCTTTTGTGTACTTTCGTTGTGGCATTTTGCACCTGCCCTGTGTTTTGTTGTAGCTGCTTGACAATGAAATTTCCCCCCCGGGGGATCAATAAAGTACCTATCTATCTATCTATCTATCTATCTGCATCAGATGACCTGGCCTCCACATTCACCCGACCTCAACCCAATTGAGATGGTTTGGGATGAGTTGGACCACAAAGTGAAGGAAAAGCAGCCATCAAGTGCTCAACATATGTGGGAACTCCTTCAAGACTGTTGGAAAAGCATTCCTCATGAAGCTGGTTGAGAGAATGCCAAGAATGTGCAAAGCTGTCATTAAGGCAAAGGGTGGCTACTTTGAAGAATCTCAAATATAAAATATATTTTGATTTGTTTAACACTTTTTTGGTTACTACATCATTCCATATGTGATGTCTTCACTATTATTCTACAATGTAAAATGAGTAGGTCTGTCCAAACTGTTGACTGGTACTGTATATATGTGTGTGTGTATGTGATGGGTTGTGAAAACATTATGGACTGTATGTGGATAGAATATGTAGTACATAGAATACGTGTAGAATACGTGGATAGAATAGTATATGTACAGCAATAGTTGAATAGGATGGCCTTGACTAGAATACAGTATATACATATGAAATAGGTAATACGGTATGCAAACCTTATTAAAGTGTCAATGAACATAGGGCAGCAGCCTCTAAGGTGCAGGGTTGAGTAACCAGGTGGTAGCTGGCTTGTGACAGTAACTAACTTCAGGGCAGGGTACTGGGAGGAGGCCGGATAGTGATGGCTATTTAACAGACTGATGGCCTTGAGTTTTTCAGTCTCTCGGTCCCTACCTTCCATTCTAGTCTGAAGACACTGGGACTGTCATAAGATGTTCTGTTACACTCACACTCACACACACACTCACACTCACACTCACACACAGACACACACACACTCACACACACACAAAGACACACACTCACACACACTCACACACACTCACACACAGACACACACTCACAACCCACACACTCTTACACACACTCACACACACACACACACACACACACACACACACACACACACACACACACACACACACACACACACACACACTCACACACAGACACACAGACACTCACACACACACAAAGACACACACACACACACACTCACACACACGCACACTCACACACACACAGATATAAAGGTATGCAGAAACACACCCCTCCCCAACCCCTTGTTTCATGACACACCAACCAATAAGTACAAAGATCCTCAACAGAAGATCCCATAACTCACAGGCCGTTGGTTACAGTTGCCAATACCTTGTCAGCAGCCAATGAGAGAGAGTCTAGGAGGTATATATATCACAACACAATGCCTTTGGATGATCGAGGGAATGTTAGCACACCGGTGCTACTCAATTCACTCAGCAAAATGCATGTTATTAGACTGCCTTTTAGATTGCACTCACCACATGCAGGTAATGAAAATAGAGATGGAATCGTCAAATAAAACCGCAGAAATTGCTTGAACGTTTTGTCAAGATATCGTTAAGAAACATGGTCTGTTTGACAAAGTGGCCTGCACTGTAATACATCACTAATTTGTGGTTGGTTATATTACACTGATAAATACTTAATCGTCCATTTTTGTTCCCCAAATGTTATACCGCTATGCCCAGAGGCTGTGGCAATGGAACGTTTATAAGTATGCATTGTTGTTTTTCATTATTTGCAGGCAATCACAAAAAAAAGATTTATTGCCACGCGTTTCATTTCCTGCCTGGTTGAAACAACTCTTGAGTTTGGACACATTTCCCTTGTATACATTTGTTCAATATCCCCTGCGAGACAAATTATTCCATTATTGTAACTGTAAGAGACATTGTCTGCATCCCAAATGACTCCCTATTTCCTATACAGTGCAATACTTCTGACCAGAGTGTGCACTACATAGGTACTAGGGTGTAATTTGGGATGTAGTTATTCTCTACTGGCACTGAGTAAAATACAACCAACAGCAGTGAAATTAATATCTTGCATGAATAGAAACATGCTTTGGTTCAACTGGACCTCTAGCGTCAAATCCCACGGATACCAGAACGCGTTCATTTAGCAGCAAGAAGCGCCGTCATTCAGTGTCAGAGAGAGAGAAAGAGAGAGAGTGTGTGTGTGTGTGTGTGTGTGTGCCCGTCATACTGTCTCCAGCAGGATGTAATGTAGTCCCCCAGGCCACTAAGGTGACAGCTGGCAGGGTGTGTGTGAGAGTATGTGTGTGTATCCTTAAACTCATTCCTACAAATGCACACGTGTGTTCAGTGTGTGTTCAGTTTGTGTTCAGTGTGTGTTCAGTGTGTGTTCAGCGTGTGTTCAGTGTGTGTTCAGTGTGTGTTCAGCGTGTGTTCAGTGTGTGTTCAGTGTGTGTTCAGTGGCAAGTGACACTTTGCTTCATGAAAATCCTATATCTTGAAAACTTGACTGCTGGGCTGACATGCTAAACATTTTGGGACTGTATCAACAGTGGACTAATGAAACAAATACCAAAAGATAGTTTTTGAGCAGTACTTTCCTTTAATACTGTATATCACCCGATCAATTTGGACCTAAAAGTTTTGAACTCTGAAATGCTCTTGAAACCTGTCTCCATCATCACTTGTTTGTACAATGATTCATATAAAATATTATTGATTGTCAAAATGAGATAAATACTTTTCTGTAGGTCAGATTATATGGTGACATTCTAGATTCTTCTCAACAGAGCTTCTCAACAGAGCTTCTCAACAGAGCTTCTCAACAGAGCTTCTCAACAGAGCTTCTCATCTTCGCATTAAAGAGTGTAAACCAAACACAGTGCAATATAATGTAATGTAACGTAATGCACTGAGCCCACAGTGAACTCCCAGACAGTGATGTACAACTGACATACATTATCCCAGAGCTTTCTATATAATTTATGCCCGTTTACATTAGCTAGATTAGACAGAACATTAACAGCCACTTGCTAATAGCAGACATAACATTATTACCTGTCTAAATAAAGGATTGCCATTGGATGTAAAGGCTACACTCTTCATTATTAACGTGCACACAGCTGTGGTCAAGCATTAACTGACCACTTGAGCCATTATCACACGTGTCACGGCCTCAGCCTGTGAATGCCAATAGTGTGTGAGCTGCTGTCTCCAATCCACAGGCTCTCATTTCTATACGTTAAGCCATGCCATTGTTACAGTTGCTACTGTTGGGGCAGGTCAAGTGTTTTGGGGGGGGGGGGGTTGTGTGTGTGTGTGCATCTGTGTCATTTTATCTGAATGTGTTTGTGTGTGTCCATTAAGCATGTGTGTGTGTTGGCAGTACATCAAACCTGCCCTGAGAACAGAACTCCCAGTGTCACTCAAAGCCCAGCGATGCCAAGTCACACAGTCCCACACAGTCCCCCCTAATCTCCCATAATCCACACTGTCTCCAGCCAGGTGATCTCAGTGTCAGGCTGCACTCTGACATCACTGGTGTGTGACCGCTCTGAGCTCTGGGCCTCATTGTCCCATCAGCCTCTGTCTGTCACCTCTCACTGTGTCTATGTCAGCCTCTAGCCAATAGAAGAACCCCCTCTACAGTCCACTACAATGCTAAGACCTGGGAAATCAGTTTACGGCCGGTGTCATTCAGTGGAGATATCCTATGTCAAAACACTCCACTTCTCTGCAGGGTTGGGTTGGTTACTTTCTAAATGTAACCCGTTACAGTTACTAGTTACCAGTCCAAAATTGTAAGCAGTAGCGTAACTTTTCGATTACCCAAACTCAGTAACGTAATCTGTAATATGGAAGTATAGATTAGCCAAATTGTTTTACCTGAGCATGACCCCAAAACTAAGGACTTATTAGCCAGCCCTACTCTGTTGTTTATGATGTTGTTGTCATGGAGGACTGATTGGCCTCATTGAATCGAGTTCAAAAATAAATGTGTTATTTAAAAGTTTTGATGCCTTCACTATTATTCTGCAATGTAGAAAATAGTAAAAGATTAAGAAAAACCCTAAAAAGCATTTTCCACTGTCTGTCCACTGGTTTCAAAAACAATGATTGATAGGCAGTTTAAACTTCCTGAATTCAACCATTGTTGGGTTCAAATACACATTTAGATTTGTGAACAGCCATCCACAACAACCCCAATCCATAAGGAGCAAATAGCTAAATGAGAGAGCAGCAGTGTGATTCACATCAATGCGCTATGTAGGTATCAATAATAAGTGATATCCGTATCGCCGTAGACTACACCGCAGATGTCATCCTTACCACGAAGCGTTTATTCAACTTGGATAACCTTTGGATGCCGACAGCAGTCGCACCATTGGAAGACATAGCTTGGACTGTAGCCTACAGAAGCCTATTACTGCTCGTTTCCTGCAATCCATCAAACACATTTGGTGTGACGTCATAGTGGTCTCTGATTGGTGGTCAGACTCACTCAGGTGGATGTTTTTTTTTTGTTGACTTTTTTAAATGCTGATTTGAATGTCATTGAGAAAACAGAGAAGTGTCAAATCTTTTTTTCCGCAAACATCCTTTCTGAATTTAAAAGTAATACTCAAAGTAATCATCTAGTTTTTCAAAAGTATCTGTAATCTGATTACAATATTTTTGCAGGTAAGGTAACGGATTACAGTTACCGTTTTTTTGTAATCCCTGCCCAACCCTGCTTCACTGGTGGTAGTCTCCTCCCACTGCATTGAGGCATTGAGACAACGTGTCAGTTACTTAAGCATATGCATACACACACACACACACACACACACACATGTATACACACATGCACACACACACCATTCTGCCTCCATTCCCTGTCCTGGTCAGTCAGATGGTCCTACTCACAATCCACTGTGTCAGTCCGTCTGTGACCAGCACAGGTGTCAGTCACGCTGGTCCGTCTGTCCATCAGTGTCTGAATCGCCTGCTCCCCCGCCATACCCCTGCGTGAACTTCTCACCCCTGCCGTGGTGCATTTGGCTTCCCTCCAGCAGCCTCCCGACTCTACCTCTCTCTACCTCTCTCTATACACAGCATCAACAGATCTGTGATTCAGGCCTCTGCAAGTTTCCCTAGCCAGAGCTTTTACCCAACTACCCCCAGTATGTCCCTGAGTGTCATGTAATGATACTGTAATAGCATGGACAGAATAATAGGTTGTTATATGAAGAGCAGCTAACACACATCTTGGGTCTCTTTAAGAATGGCCAAGGCCAGTCAGGTGAGGAAGAGTAGTATTAGGGGTGTTTTCTATATAATTAGATAATTAACACCTGGAGTAAGTGTACTGCTCTGAATGTACAACAGGCTCACCTTTTATATATAACTAGTGTACAGGAAGGTATGGTGGATTGTAAAATCACAAGACAGCAATTATCTTATCCATAAACCCGTAGAATAAAAGGCATGAGGGTGGTTTTCCGAGGCCTACATTATGATAAGTATTGTATGGAATAATGAGGGCTCTCCGACGTTAATACAACGTTAAAACAGCATGTCATTTAACGTGAACGTTAACATTAGCTAAAGAAACATGAGCATTACCGACACGTCTAGGAATGCATGTGGCCCGATCACAGCCAATGATAAGGCCCCATCTGTTCATTCTGCAGCTCCGATTGGATCTCTGAACTGGAACCAAGGTATTCCGTACTAGGTGTCTGTGTTACTTTGTCCTTGTTATTGTAGCTTCTCTGAGCGGTGGACGGTCCCTTTCTTCCTCTCGTTTGTTTCTAGCCAGGATTAAAGGGATGGAGGACAGAGGACAGGGGGAGGGGGTAGTGTTTCTAGGAGAGAGGGAACGTTGTGTGGATATTAGGAGAGAGGGAACGTTGTGTGGATATTAGGAGAGAGGGAACGTTGTGTGGATATTCCCTCTCTCCTAATAAACACACAACGTTCTCTCTCTCCTAATATACACACAACGTTGCTGTCTCCACATCTGACAGATCGAGTCGCCATGATAAGCATAGAACGCAGAGGCACACTGTGCCAAAACAAATCCGGTGGTGTCTCGAGGCCAATCGAAAAACCTCCCCCTCACAAAAAAAAAGGTGAAAACAAGCATTGCGCTGACAGGGTGTATTAGCTGTGACGTGTGTGTGTGTGTGTGTGTGTGTGTGTGTGTGTGTGTGTGTGTGTGTGTGTGTGTGTGTGTGTGTGTGTGTGTGTGTGTGTGTGTGTGTGTGTGTGTGTGTGTGTGTGTGTGTGTGTGTGTGTGTGTGTGTGTGTGTGTGTGCGTGTTTGTGTGCTTGTTTGTGCTTGGCTCGGGCCTCCACCATGGTTCTCGGTCCAAACTTGTGAATCTGAACCCAATTAGCCAGCGCCTAATCATGTGCCTCCCAGTTCTGGCTTGTGTTAGAAAGTAGGGACAAGAGATGGAGGAGGAGAGACTGCAAGGGGATTGTTTGGAGAAGAGATCTGGAGGTTTAAATACTTCTAATTGAATCTGCAAGGAAAACATTGCTAACATTTTATCCAGAGAAACTTACAGTACTGGTCCCCCGTGGGAATCGAACCCACAAACCTGGCGCTGGAAGCATCATGCTCTAACAACTGAGCCCCACAGGTTGCTCTCTACAAGTCTCTTTCACAGGACCACCATGACTGGTCTTGGCATTGGCAGGATTAAACACAGAGGATTCTGGGTCTAAAGGCCCTGATATGATAGGACATATAGAATAGGACATAGAATATAGAATAGGAAATAGGATATAGAATAGGAAATAGGATATAGCATAGGATATAGCATAGGATATAGAATAGGATATAGAATTGGATATAGAATAGGATATAAAATAGGATATAGAATAGGATATAGGATATAGAATAGGATATAGAATAGGATGTAGTATAGGATATAGGATATAGAATAGGATATAGGATAGGATGTAGAATAGGATGTAGTATAGGATATAGGATATAGAATAGGATATAGAATAGGATGTAGAATAGGATATAGAATAGGATATAGCATAGGATATAGGATATAGAATAGGATATAGAATAGGATATAGGATATAGGATAGGATATAGGATAGGATGTAGGATAGGATGTAGAATAGGATATAGGATAGGATGTAGAATAGGATGTAGAATATAGAATAGGATATAGGATAGGATGTAGAATAGGATATAGGATATAGAATAGGATACAGGATATAGAATAGGATATAGGATAGGATGTAGAATAGGATATAGAATTGGATATAGGATAGGATGTAGAATAGGATGTAGAATAGGATATAGAATATAGAATAGGATATAGAATAGGATGTAGGATAGGATGTAGAATAGGATATAGAATAGGATATAGAATAGGATATAGAATAGGATATAGAATAGGATGTAGAATAGGATATAGGATATAGCATAGGATATAGAATAGGATATAGAATAGGATGTAGAATAGGATATAGGATATAGAATAGGATATAGAATAGGATATAGCATAGGACATTGGATATAGAATAGGATATAGAATAGGATATAGGATAGGATGTAGAATAGGATGTAGAATAGGATATAGGATATAGAATAGGATATAGAATTGGATATAGGATAGGATGTAGAATAGGATGTAGAATAGGATATAGATATAGGATATAGGATAGGATGTAGGATAGGATGTAGAATAGGATATAGAATAGGATATAAGATAGGATGTAGATTAGGATATAGGATATAAAATAGTATATAGGATATAGGATAGGATGTAGAATAGGATATAGAATAGGATACAGAATAGGATATAGGATAGGATGTAGAATAGGATATAGAATAGGATATAGGATATAGAATAGGATATAGAATAGGATATAGGATAGGATGTAGAATATAGAATAGGATATAGAATAGGATGTAGGATAGGATGTAGAATAGGATATAAAATAGGATATAGGATATAGGATGTAGAATAGGATATAGGATATAGCATAGGATATAGAATATAGAATAGAATGTAGAATAGGATATAAAATAGGATATAGGATATAGGATGTAGAATAGGATATAGGATATATATTATATAGAATATAGGATGTAGAATATAGGATATAGAATAGGATATAGGATACAGAATATAGAAGAGGATAGAGAATATGATATAGGATATATATCATATAGAATATCGGATATAGAATATAGAATATGAGGATGTGTGATATAGAATTGAATGATATATGATATAGCATAGGAGGATATAGATGTAGAATAGGAGGATGTAGGATATAGCATAGGAGGATATAGATGTAGAATAGGAGGATGTAGGATATAGAATAGGAGGATATAGATATAGAATAGGAGGATGTAGAATATAGAATAGGAAATATTATATAGAATATGAGGATGTAGGATATAGAATAGGAGGATGTAGGATATAGAATAGGAGGATGTAGGATATAGAATAGGAGGATATAGGATATAGAATAGGAGGATATAGATATAGAATAGGAGGATATAGATATAGAATAGGAGGATATAGATATAGAATAGGAGGATGTAGGATATAGAATAGGAGGATGTAGATATAGAATAGGAGGATATAGGATATAGAATAGGAGGATGTAGGATATAGAATAGGAGGATGTAGGATATAGAATAGGAGGATGTAGGATATAGAATAGGAGGATATAGATATAGAATAGGAAGGTTTTATAGAATATAGATATAGAATAGAATATAGAATATGAGAATAGAATAGGTAGGTTTTATAGAATATAGATATAGAATAGAATATAGAATATGAGAATAGAATAGGAAGGTTTTATAGAATATAGATATAGAATAGGAGGATATAGATATAGAATAGGAAGGTTTTATAGAATATAGATATAGAATAGAATATAGAATATGAGAATAGAATAGGTAGGTTTTATAGAATATAGATATAGAATAGAATATAGAATATGAGAATAGAATAGGTAGGTTTTATAGAATATAGATATAGAATAGAATATAGAATATGAGAATAGAATAGGTAGGTTTTATAGAATATAGATATAGAATAGAATATAGAATATGAGAATAGAATAGGTAGGTTTTATAGGTGCCCGAGTTTGGTCTAGTTGTAGAATAGCGCTGTTGAGTCTGGACTACACATTACATTTATAGTACATAGACTTCTGGGACAATAGAGTCACTCAAGTGCTCTGTGCTCAGATGCACACACAGAGAGACAATACTCTAATATGGCATTTTTTCAATTGTCAGGTTGAGGGTGGTGTTTAACCACTCCACGCTGTCCTGCTGTGATCTCACCAGGTTTGCAGTTCATCAAAGGGTTCTCTCTCTCGCTCTCTCTCTATCCCTGTCTCATCCCGTCTCTCACTCTCTCTGACTAATCCCCCGCTCTCTCCCTGTCTCTCTCTCTCTCTCTCTCTCTCTCTCTCGCGATCTCTCTCTCTTTCTCATTCTTCAACAGCAACCCCACACAGAGACCAAACTTGGCTTTGAAAACAGGTGACACACTGGCCCCTAGTGGAATACAACGATAACTGCAGTTAAGTCTCCCTACTCTAACCTGTCCCACTTCCTATTAACTATTGTTTATCTCATAATGGGCAGAATGTTACTCCAACTCCAGGGAGTCCAGAGTCTCACCCTCAAGGGTGTTAGTAGTTAAGCATCTTTGTCTGATGATGTCAGCAGATGCCTTTTCCAGAGGTCAGGCGGTCAGCAGAGCATGAGGACAAGCTGAAATGCTGCCGTAGCCAAAAGGTCACTACCATGGTCCAGTGACCAGTGTGTCTGTCAAGAGTATGGCTACACACACATTACACACATACACACTCAGGCCAGACAGCTGAAAAGCTACCCAGAGTATTTGACTGGTAAAACAATGAATAATGAGAATATTAATATCTATTATTCCCTGTAAGCCGACCAGGCTGGTACCCTCTCCTACAATATGACCAGAGTCCAGACATGTTGAACAAAAATACAGAGCTTCCTATAAGTAGGCTACTGTATGTTTCATATCACAAATGTGTTTTGGGCTTTTAGGGCTTTGGGCTTTTAATCCTCTCAGATAAAATGTAAGACTTTCTGGTGGGAGGACCTTCCTCCTCAGACACCCTGGCAGTAAGGTCCATCAGAGGGCCATTCAGTCACAGTTTACAGTTCAATGTGTAAACTAACTGAGACCGGGGAAGAAATCATTAACGGTAAAAAGCTGCTTAGGTTTCTCAAGCCCCCAGTCCAGACATCTTGGACCTAGTAACCTTTGGCGTCAGATGAAAGAAACTAACTGGTCCAGATTTACTAGACAACGCTGGCAATTTGGTTTTTCAAAGTATCGTGCAGAGTTGTTGGATTTATGGTATGTGGTGTGTGCGTTCAGCAAATACCATGTCTGGGACAAATTACCTATTATGGTCAAACTGCTTTTGTCCCTTCTTACATTTTTCAAAGTTATTGTTTCAATAATCATAATTTGTGAAATTATGCTTAATCATGTTTAAATATAGATAAGTAATTGTTAGGAACCAACTCTACACTCATTATGTTCTGTTAACAGTACTCATCATGTGCTATTAACAGTACTCATCATGTGCTATTAACAGTACTCATCATGTGCTGTTAACAGTACTCATCATGTGCTGTTAACTGTACTCATCATGTTCTGTTAACAGTACTCATCATGTTCTGTTAACAGTACTCATCATGTGCTGTTAACTGTACTCATCATGTGCTATTAACAGTACTCATCATGTGCTGTTAACTGTACTCATCATGTTCTGTTAACAGTACTCATCATGTGCTGTTAACAGTACTCATCATGTGCTGTTAACTGTACTCATCATGTGCTGTTAACTGTACTCATCATGTGCTGTTAACTGTACTCATCATGTGCTGTTAACTGTACTCATCATGTGCTGTTAACAGTACTCATCATGTGCTGTTAACAGTACTCATCATGTGCTGTTAACAGTACTTATCATGTACTGTTAACAGTACTCATGTTCTGTTAACAGTACTCATCATGTGCTGTTAACTGTACTCATCATGTTCTGTTAACAGTACTCATCATGTTCTGTTAACAGTACTCATCATGTGCTGTTAACTGTACTCATCATGTGCTGTTAACTGTACTCATCATGTGCTGTTAACTGTACTCATCATGTGCTGTTAACTGTACTCATCATGTGCTGTTAACTGTACTCATCATGTTCTGTTAACAGTACTCATCATGTGCTGTTAACTGTACTCATCATGTGCTGTTAACTGTACTCATCATGTGCTGTTAACAGTACTTATCATGTACTGTTAACAGTACTCATGTTCTGTTAACAGTACTCATCATGTACTGTTAACAGTACTCATCATGTGCTGTTAACAGTACTCATCATGTGCTGTTAACAGTACTCATCATGTGCTGTTAACAGTACTCATCATGTGCTGTTAACAGTACTCATCATGTGCTGTTAACAGTACTCATCATGTGCTGTTAACAGTACTCATCATGTGCTGTTAACAGTACTCATGTGCTGTTAACAGTACTCACGTTTACATTTCATTATCTATTTACAATGAAATGTAACATAAATTAACTATAGGGCTATTTACTAATTTAAGTGCATTATGTTTTTGAATTTTAAGTAATATCACATTTGCTTTAACTTCAAATTTACTCTGTCATTCTGTACCATATAGAGTAAGTAACTTTATGGATTTAACTACTTCTAGTTCTAATGTTTAAAACATTTCAGATAAATCATTCTGACCATCAAACCTGATTGGAAAACACAGAGTTCCATCAAACCTGATTGGAAAACACAGAGTTCCATCAAACCTGATTGGAATATAGAGTTCCATCTATATTTCTAATAGACTGAATAACGTTATGACACGAAGCATGTTTTTCTTCCTGGTTTTATACTAATTACTGCTGTCACACAAACTATCAGACTAAAATAATCATGAGTTGAAGTTAATATTTACACAAAATATATGTTCATATATAGTTTTGTCATTCTAACATATCTTGCATTTTTCTTATAATTACTTGTTTATTCTCAATTACATATACTATTTATTTACAAGATGGGCATTATCAAAAATCTAATCGTGTCATTCACATACAGTATATTTTGTATTATTATTTATAAAATCACCAATGAACTGTCATATTCACACAGTGGCCAAAAATACCTTCATATACAAGGTCATGTTTATTTATTTATTTTCCTCCATGCTTTAAGCACGGTATTTCTTACATTTTATTTATTTAGTTAAACACCATCATATCAAACAACACAGTGGCATGCCAAAAGCCTTGAGTGTGGCTGCACACAGATCCATATATAAATATATATGATTCTGCCTGCACCTTTTCAGGCTGCAATATTCATATGGGCCTTTCCTAGCTAAGTCACATATTTATGAATTTCATTTACACATTCAATTAATGTTTCAGACATAGCCAAGTTTAAGTGCTTGACTGGAGTACAATCATAAATGATCAAATTCAGAACTAAAATATATTCGAACTAACCTCCCAAAAAGCTTTTTGCATGATGAAAGACCATGGAAATAGATGGATTTAAAATTATGTGGTTTAGTTGAACAGACAGACTGTATAATCCCAGCGGTAAAAGGGACATTGCAGTAAAAAATGTCCTACTGTGGAACTATAAATGATGCATCAGTGCTTTACAATACATTATATAGCGCCAAATATGAACGCTTTGGAATTTATTTGTAAAACAAAGTGATATTTAGATAGAATAATGTAATATAAAATACAGGGACACACTCATATTTTCAAAGACAAACATAACAGCAATAATGCTATGCTAAACCTATAACACATAGGCTATAATAGTTTTTGCACATGACTGTCAGGGGGGGTCAGACTATTTCTGAAATATTTCAGTAAAGTACTAACTAATTTCAGTCAAATAAAAACTTCTGAATACGTTGGCTGCGGGGGTAAATTCAGCTCGATCTACTGTCTGACGCATATTTGTGATTACATCGTATTTTGTTATTTCAAAGCAGTCCCAAGAAGCTCAACTGTCTGGTATAGTATCATACTGAACAAAAATATAAACGCAACATGCAACAATTTCATAGAAATTACTGAGTTACAGTTCATGTGTGTTCTTATGTAGCAAAATTTGAAATGCTGTTTTTTACATTGTAGAGACAAAATGGTTTATCAAACACTACATTTTTGAGGAACAACGGGAAAGTAATTCTGCTTTGAATGTTGATATACTTGTAAACTCACTTTTGAGAAAATCACATTTGAATGTTTTGGTATCTAGTGAGGAGCTCTTCTTTGGAAATCAGTGAATTGAAATAAATAAATGAGGCCCTAGTCTATGGATTTCACATAACTGGGCAGGGGTGCAGCCATGGGTGGGCCTTGGAGGGCATAGGCCCACCCACTTGGCAGCCAGGCCCACCCATAAGAGAACCAGGCCGAGACGATCAGAATTAGTTTTTTTTCCACACAAAATGGCTTTATTATACAGACAGAAATACTCCTGAGCACCCCCTCAGACAAGCCCGTAGGTAAAGAAGCTGGATGTGGAGGTCCTGGGCTGGATTATTTTGACTAAAGAGAAATGCTCACTAACAGGGATATAAACACATTTCTGCACAACATTTTAGTTCAGTGTAGTACATGCAAACTGGAAACCACATATCCTGAGGCTGCATTTATTGTAGCTGGGGATTTTAACAAAGCAAATTTGAGGACTAGGCTGCTGAAGTTCTATCAACATATCGACTGTAGTACTTGAGCTGCTAAAACAGTCGCAATTCAACGGCTCAGACACAAGAGGTATGTGGCAGGGTCTACAAAACCACGGACTACAAAAGGAAAACCAGCCACGTCGCTGAGACCGCTTGTGACCAATACAATTTGATTTGATTTGATTCGATTCGATTTAGCATAGATTTCGGGAACCTGCTGAGATTACTAGAAAGCCCTTCCAGTTATGAGGTTGGGAGATTGGGAACCTATCTGGGCTAGATAAAGCTAGTTATGAGGTTGGGAGATTGGGAACCTATCTGGGCTAGATAAAGCTAGTTATGAGGTTGGGAGATTGGGAACCTATCTGGGCTAGATAAAGCTAGTTATGAGGTTGGGAGATTGGGAACCTATCTGGGCTAGATAAAGCTAGTTATGAGGTTGGGAGATTGGGAACCTATCTGGGCTAGATAAAGCTAGTTATGAGGTTGGGAGATTGGGAACCTATCTGGGCTAGATAAAGCTAGTTATGAGGTTGGGAGATTGGGAACCTATCTGGGCTAGATAAAGCTAGTTATGAGGTTGGGAGATTGGGAACCTATCTGGGCTAGCTAAATCTAACTTCATAATGTGGCTAGTAGTATACTGAGATGCATGTACATTTGCAACTTTGCTCAAATGGATGTAATGCCTGATAATATTCCATAAATGCATGGCCATGACATATAGTCTACAGTGTGGCCAAAGTGGTTCCTAATTCGGTTTCTTAAATTACTTTTAATGTATCGATCAATAGATGTCATTTTTGGACAACTGTGGCAGTGATATCATTTCAATTGTTATGGTGAGTAAAAAACTCTGGTGCACAACTGAGCAAGAGGACAAGCACAGTAAATTAGAGTGTCTAGTTTGAGAAACAGACGCCTCAGAAGTCCTCAACTGGCAGCTTCATTAAATAATACCCGCAAAACACCAGTCTCAACGTAAACAGTGAAGAGGCGACTCCGGGAAACTGGCCTTCTAGGCAGAGTTGAAAAAAAAAAGCAATATCTCAGACTGGCCAATAAAAAGAAAAGATTAAGGGCAAAAGAACACAGACACTGGACAGAGGAAGATATGGCTTTTTATTTGCAACTCTGCCTAGAAGGCCAGACATACTCAAGTAAGCAAATCCCTGAACCAGTCCAGCTACTGAACCTACATTCATATATGTAAGGGCTCAAAGGTGTTTGTCTGAGAAATGCCATGTGTCATTTCATCTGAGGGGACTATCAGTCAAATGGGCAGTGGAGAGATAGAATAGAGAGAGAGATGGAGAGATGGAGAGAAGGAGAGAGAGAGAAGTAGAGAGAGAGAGAATTCACAAACTGGGACAAGCACCAAATTGAGACTCTGCATGCAGAATTCTGCAAAAATATCCTCCATGTACAACGTAAAACACCAACTAATGCATGCAGAGCAGAATTAGGTCGATACCCGCTAATTAACAAAATCCAGAAAAGAGTTGAAACACAATTAGACCCAACCAAATCATGAGAAAACATAAAGATAATTACTTGACACATTGGAATGAATTAACAAAAAAACTGAGCAAACTAGAATGCTATTTGGACCTAAACAGAGAGTACACAGTGGCAGAATACCTGACCACTGTGACTGACCCAATCTTAACGAAAGCTTTGATTATGTACAGACTCAGTGAGCATAGCCTTGCTATTGAGAAAGGCCGCCGTAGGCAGACCTGGCTCTCAAGAGAAGACAGGCTATGTGCACACTGCCCACAAAATGAGGTGGAAACTGAGCTGCACTTCCTAACCTCCTGCCAAATGTATGACCATATTAGAGACACATATTTCCCTCAGATTACACAGATCCACAAAGAATTAGAAAACAAACCCAATTTAGATAAACTCCCATCATATCTACTGGGTGAAATACCACAGTGTGCATCACAGCAGCAAGATGTGTGACCTGTTGTCACAAGAAAAGGTCAACCAGTGAAGAACAAACACCATTGTAAATACAAACCATATTTATGTTGATTTATTTTCCCTTTTATACTTTAACCATTTGCACATCGTTACAACACTGTATATATATATAATATGACATTTCAAATGTATTTTTGGAACTTCTGTGAGTGTAATGTTTACTGTTAATGTTTATTGTTTATTTCACTTTTGTTTATTATCTACTTCACTTGCTTTGGCAATATCAACACATGTTTCCTATGCCAATAAAGCACCTTGAACTGAATTGAATTGAGAGAGGGAGAGAGAGAGGCCTAGGCTATATGGTGACTATGATTCCCCAGAGTATATATTACATTCTCACAGAGGATACATTCTATGACATTCTTCCAGAGGATACATTCTATGACATTCTCCAAGACGGAACACAAAATGATACAACTGGGCCACAGGGCTTTCCGTAGGGTAGGGTAACTACTGTAGCTACAACCTCTCAGCATACTAATTTGAGTCAGAACTTCAACCTCAGCGGCAGGTAGCCTAGTGGTTAGAGCGTTGGGCCAGTAACCGAAAGTTTGCTGGTTCAAATACCCAAGCTGACAAGGTGAAAAGAACCTGCCGATGTGTCCTTGAGCAAGGCACATAACCCTAATTTGCTCCATGGGCTGGTCCTGTAGGTAGGCCATCATTGTAAATAAGAATTTGGCTGACTTACCAAGTTAAATAAAGGTTACATTAAAAAAAAACAATATCTCTTATTCAGCGATTCAAAGATGTCAATAGCTGCAGCCAAGCTCCGAGAAGCCCTGTATCCTCAGACAGTCGAAAGGGAAAACAGAGAGAGGAAAGATTAGTCTGAGAGAGACATTGCTACTCTATTGTATAGTAACAGAAACATGGTCAGGAAGACTTTAATAGCTGAGAGAGCAGTCTGTAAGGCTTCCTCTCTCGGCACGCCCTTGTCTGACTAATTGATAGTGCGTGACTACTCTGTAGAAATACATCTAGACTCGTTCCTAACACTCTCCTCTTGTTCTGCTCTGGGAATGATCGAGACAGACTGCTGAAGAATGAGGCTACTGGTCTCATGGTGGGAAGACTTGAGTATCTCGCTGTAGGATTCAATTAACTTCACAAACACAGCAAGAGGACTAGGGATAGGCCTCAGACATACAGTAGTATGGCCTGCATGAGCCTGTTATGACGTTACTACAGTAACTTGCCACAGTTGTCTCATATTCAGGTCATGGTATGTCAAATATGGGCAAAGAAGATTTCTGAGAATGGGTGGATGATTGTTGCAAACATGGTGAAAATTTAAATACCCAGAGTTCAGTTCTGTGCAACAGACAGAGCTTTGACAAAATGGCGGTGCATTATTACATTACATGAAATAACAAGATCAAACCTACAAAACAACATTAAAATGTATTTCAGGACAATACGCTACAGTAAGATTACACCATGACAAGATCTAAGGTCAGACGTATTTACATGATTTAGCATCGAAGTCTCAAGTTTCACTGTCACAAAATCCTTTCCGCAATTCCTTTCTCTGTCTATCTCATGCAGACACGCTGCACAGTACCTTAGATCAACTCTGTAATGTGCCAAAACACAGTAAAGCAAGACTTACATTTTCATAATATCTGAAGGTTTTCTCGTTAAACTTTCTAAGTAGTCACAATGCTGAATCACATTCTGAGAAATATACCAGTTGGGAACAAAGTGAGTTTCTATTTCATATACTGTATATCATACAGTGGTTAAGATTTATGGGACAGTTTACTCAAAGCCTGCAGATACATTGCATTTACATAACCACATTAGTAGTATACAAACATCATAGTGATATCTTTTGAAAGCACCAAAGGATTCATGATTGTGAGTTGATACTTTTGTTGTAGCTTAGGCCTACTTCATATTTATGTTATTATATTTTAGCAATAACTAAATGGATAGCATCCACAGCCTCAGACAGCCTGTTGAAAGATCATGTCTTTGTATAATTACATGACAATACAGAGTATACTAGCTCTACTTACTAGCTACTGATCTGAAATTTAATTTGGCCTGGTTTTATTTCATTACAATTCAGTCTTTGTTATATGCACCATATTACATTAGTTAGGCTAGCGTACCAAAGTAGTTTCGTTATAACTGTATGTAACTCCATGGCATGAGGGCAAAGCTATGTAGATTGTTGCTGAACCATTTTTCATTCAAATTTTTTTTTTTATCTTTGGATCTTTACTGTAGTGTTTCTGACTTCAATCCAAATCAAAGTGTGTCACGTGAACAGGATACAGCAGGTGTAAACAGTACAGAGAAATCCTTATATGTAACCTCTTCCTGAACAATGCAGTAATCAATATTTAATAGAGGAAATAAATAGAAGTGTCAACTCCAGAATAGATTAGAAATATATTAGAATAGAATATAAATTGACTATAATAGATTAGATATATATTAGAAGATAATGTAAATATATTATAATAGATTAGATATATATTAAAATACAATAGAATATAAATATATTAGAATAGAATATCTATTTTATCTGACAATCACAGCTTTGTCAGATAAAATAGGTTTACAAAATGTGTTAGAATAGTTGGATATAGGACTAAGTTTGAGAATAGAATATAAATTGATTATAATAGATTAGATATATATTAGAATATAATGTAAATATACTAGAATAGATTAGATATATATTAGAATACAATAGAATATAAATATATTATAATAGATTAGAAATATATTAGAATACAATAGAATATAAATATATTATAATAGATTAGAAATATATTAGAATACAATAGAATATAAATATATTATAATAGATTAGAAATATTAGAATATAATATAAATATATTATAATAGATTAGAAATATATTAAAATACAATAGAATATAAATATATTAGAATAGAATATCTATTTTATCTGACAATCACAGCTTTGTCAGATAAAATAGGTTTACAAAATGTGTTAGAATAGTTGGATATAGGACTAAGTTTGACAGCCTTAAAACAGCCTTAAAAGTTATTTCCTGCTGACGCTACGAACCCAGAAACAGTTCACTCACTGAATTTACTTAACGTCCGTTGGTTTCTAACCCAATTCAACTCCATTTGATTGCTGCTTTTGACAAAGTTCACTATTAAATATTCATAGATCTATTTGAAAGCACTGCATGTGGCCTCAGCCGGAAGTGCATTCTCTTAAAGTGGGACCGGACATCAGGGATATTATCAGCTCATGTGCTTGTAATACAAAGTCTTCTCCAGTCCATTGTAATTGTGTAGTGAGGTGAGGATTTTTTATGCCTGGCTTCATGCACTTTTCACACTTACTTTGTAATGTTGAAATGTATGTTACACTAGAAACAGAATGTCCGTAAAGTAATATACAGCAAGAAGCCTTAAAATCAATTTTTAAAGCAAAATTTTCTGTCAAAGCATTGAGAATCAAAGTGAAGCCCAACGCTAACCAACAACGGAACCAGAACAGCCATAGGTCTAGTTCCTTCACTTTAAATGGCCAAACTATTTAAAATCCAAAGCAGAAAAATCTATTTCATTAATCAGACATTTTATGTAGATATATGTTTTATCTCAATCTATGTGGAACTCAATCTATGTGGTACTATGAGTGGATGAGCAAATCAATATAATTGAAAATGAGGGGGGTATGGAGGTGGGGGGTAGGGAGATGGTGGGTGGGGGGTATGGAGGTGGGGGGTAGGGAGATGGTGGGTGGGGGGTATGGAGGTGGGGGGTAGGGAGATGGTGGGTGGGGGGTATGGAGGTGGGGGGTAGGGAGATGGTGGGTGGGGGGTATGGAGGTGGGGGGTAGGGAGATGGTGGGTGGGGGTATGGAGGTGGGGGGTAGGGAGATGGTGGGTGGGGGTATGGAGGTGGGGGGTATGGAGGTGGAGGGTAGGGAGATGGTGGGTGGGGAGATGGTGGGTGGGGGGTATGGAGGTGGGGGGTATGGAGGTGGAGGGTAGGGAGGTGGGGGGTATGGAGGTGGGGGGTAGGGAGATGGTGGGTGGGGGTATGGAGGTGGGGGGTAGGGAGATGGTGGGTGGGGGTATGGAGGTGGGGGGTATGGAGGTGGAGGGTAGGGAGGTGGAGGGTAGGGAGATGGTGGGTGGGGAGATGGTGGGTGGGGGGTATGGAGGTGGGGGGTATGGAGGTGGAGGGTAGGGAGGTGGGGGGTATGGAGGTGGGGGGTAGGGAGATGGTGGGTGGGGGGTAGGGAGGTGGGGGGTGGGGAGATGGTGGGTGGGGGGTATGGA
This sequence comes from Thymallus thymallus, assembly GCA_023634145.1. Classification (NCBI taxonomy): domain Eukaryota; kingdom Metazoa; phylum Chordata; class Actinopteri; order Salmoniformes; family Salmonidae; genus Thymallus; species Thymallus thymallus. The sequence continues at coordinate 3,763,881 of CM042414.1, forward strand.
GGTGGGGGGTATGGAGGTGGAGGGTAGGGAGGTGGGGGGTATGGAGGTGGGGGGTAGGGAGATGGTGGGTGGGGGGTAGGGAGGTGGGGGGTATGGAGGTGGGGGGTAGGGAGATGGTGGGTGGGGGGTAGGGAGGTGGGGGGTATGGAGGTGGGGGGTATGGAGGTGGAGGGTAGGGAGGTGGGGGGTATGGAGGTGGGGGGTAGGGAGGTGGGGGGTATGGAGGTGGGGGGTAGGGAGATGGTGGGTGGGGGGTATGGAGGTGGGGGGTAGGGAGATGGTGGGTGGGGGGTATGGAGGTGGGGGGTAGGGAGATGGTGGGTGGGGGTATGGAGGTGGGGGGTAGGGAGATGGTGGGTGGGGGTATGGAGGTGGGGGGTAGGGAGATGGTGGGTGGGGGTATGGAGGTGGGGGGTAGGGAGATGGTGGGTGGGGGTATGGAGGTGGGGGGTAGGGAGATGGTGGGTGGGGGGTATGGAGGTGGGGGGTATGGAGGTGGGGGGTAGGGAGATGGGGGGTAGGGAGATGGGGGGTATGGAGGTGGGGGGTAGGGAGGTGGGGGGTATGGAGGTGGGGGGTAGGGAGATGGTGGGTGGGGGGTATGGAGGTGGGGGGTATGGAGGTGGGGGGTAGGGAGATGGGGGGTATGGAGGTGGGGGGTAGGGAGGTGGGGGGTATGGAGGTGGGGGGTAGGGAGATGGTGGGTGGGGGGTATGGAGGTGGGGGGTATGGAGATGGTGGGTGGGGGGTAGGGAGGTGGGGGGTAGGGAGATGGTGGGTGGGGGGTAGGGAGGTGGGGGGTAGGGAGATGGTGGGTGGGGGGTATGGAGGTGGGGGGTAGGGAGATGGTGGGTGGGGGGTATGGAGGTGGGGGGTATGGAGGTGGAGGGTAGGGAGGTGGGGGGTAGGGAGGTGGGGGGTAGGGAGATGGTGGGTGGGGGGTATGGAGGTGGGGGGTAGGGAGGTGGGGGGTAGGGAGGTCACAACTGGTTGTCAAGTTGCACCAATGGCACGGTATCTGCTTGGCATGGGCCACGGTGTACCTGCAATGTGAACGCCACCAGGGGTCACAGTGTACCTGCAGGGGTCACGGTATTCCAGCAGTGTGAACACCACCAGGGGTCACGGTGTACCAGGGGACAGTAGAGGAGGGTGTGTCCTCCGTCCTGCAGCAGGTCAGGTGTTCAGACCAATGAAACGGGCCTCTTGATCCTCATCGCTCACTAGGAACACAATCTCTCCCAGGAGCGGCCCCGCCTCACTAGGAACACAATCTCTCCCAGGAGCCGCCCCGCCTCACTAGGAACACAATCTCTCCCAGGAGCGGCCCCGCCTCACTAGGAACACAATCTCTCCCAGGAGCGGCCCCGCCTCTCCATCATCCCCTTCACCTAATTGGATTTAATGAGCGATTTAACAACACAGCACTGCCCGATCAAATCAAACTGCTACTGTCCACAGCGTTTAATCCCGGGTCACTGGTTCACCATGTTAACACATATCAGGACCTCCCCCAAACTCCTCTTGCCCCCTCCTCACACATTTTCTCTCCTCCAGCCTCTTTCCCCCTCATCTATGCAAGCTTTGTGCTGCTAGTACTACTGCTACAACTACTACTACTAGTACTACTACTGCTAGTACTACTACTACTGCTGCTACTACTACTACTACTACTGCTGCTACTACTACTACTACTAGTACTACTACTGCTAGTACTACTACTACTGCTGCTACTACTACTACTACTACTGCTACTACTGCTACTAGTACCGCTACTTCTACTAGTACTACTACTGCTACTACTGCTAGTACTACTACTTCTACTACTGCTACTACCCTCCCCCCTCACTCTCAGCGGACACTAATGTCTCATGGGTATAACAGATAGCACATTCACGAGGCCATTTTGGAACCAAACCCGATTTGCTATGTTAGATTCCTCATACTTATCATGTTAAGCTTTAAAAGGTCACTCTCGTAAAACGTGCAGAGTTTGTGTTATTTCCCAGCCGATTCCTAATGTAGGATTATTATTTTGAATGGGGATGATAAAAAGGGTGTGGTGGTTTTAGAGAGGCTAGAGGAGGGGAGACCACCGAAATCAGAGAGGGGAGACCACCGAAATCAGAGAGGGGAGACCACCGAAATCAGAGAGGGGAGACCACCGAAATCAGAGAGGGCAGACCACCGAAATCAGATAGGGGAGACCACCGAAATCAGATAGGGGAGACCACCGAAATCAGAGAGCGGGTCGTGCTCAACTATCATAAATTTAAGGAATAATAAAGCAAAGAAATAAATACCAAAGCATGTCCCCACCTGTTTCTGTAAAAAGCTGAGGGATGGGGCTGGAGAAATGTAACCACTCTCAAATGTATAGACAGAGCTATGGATGAAAGGACTGACCATGCATGAGATCAAAATTATTGTTTTAACCATGTTTTGAAGGTGTTTCTTTACATGTATTGATGGGGTGCGACGGTTGAACTAAGCTCATGAGGCATTTATAAGTTATATTTTTTAAGAATCAATGGGTACATACCATGTATAAGTTCAGAAACGTATGTAGCAACTGCAGATTGTCCCTTTAATTAAATATATACGATGGCAGAATGCCATCCACCATTCCCTTTAATTAAATATATATGATGGTAGAATGCCATCCACCATTCCCTTTAATTAAATATATACGATGGCAGAATGCCATCCACCATTCCCTTTAATTAAATATATACGATGGTAGAATGCCATCCACTATCCACCATTCCCTTTAATTAAATATATACGAAGGTAGAATGCCATCCACCATTCCCTTTAATTAAATATATATACGAAGGTAGAATGCCATCCACCATTCCCTTTAATTAAATATATATACGAAGGTAGAATGCCATCCACCATTCCCTTTAATTAAATATATACGATGGTAGAATGCCATCCACTATCCACCATTCCCTTTAATTAAATATATACGAAGGTAGAATGCCATCCACCATTCCCTTTAATTAAATATATATACGAAGGTAGAATGCCATCCACCATTCCCTTTAATTAAATATATACGATGGTAGAATGCCATCCACCATTCCCATTGATTCATACAGTAAACACAAGGTTGGTTTCAGCTGCAGAAGAATACAAATCACTGTCCGTTTGCTCTGATGAAATCCTTGGCTATTTATACAGAACTGTAGTACTTGATTATATAAACTTGCAATTCATTCACAAAGGACAATATAGGAACAGAACCATTAAGAACAATGAGTTAAGTGAAAACAGACATGACATTATTTTTCCTTGATTCATTTTCTGCTCCTATTCCCAGTCAATTACCAGTACATCCCTTATCTATCTCTACCCCATCCAGTCAATTACCAGTACATCCCTTATCTATCTCTACCCCATCCAGTCAATTACCAGTACATCCCTTATCTATCTCTACCCCATCCAGTCAATTACCAGTACATCCCTTATCTATCTCTACCCCATCCAGTCAATTACCAGTACATCCCTTATCTATCTCTACCCCATCCAGTCAATTACCAGTACATCCCTTATCTATCGCTACCCCATCCAGTCAATTACCAGTACATCCCTTATCTATCTCTACCCCATCCAGTCAATTACCAGTACATCCCTTATCTATCTCTACCCCATCCAGTCAATTACCAGTTCATCCTTTATCTATCTCTACCCCATTCAGTCAATTACCAGTACATCCCTTATCTATCTCTACCCCATCCAGTCAATTACCAGTACATCCCTTATCTATCGCTACCCCATCCAGTCAATTACCAGTACATCCCTTATCTATCTCTACCCCATCCAGTCAATTACCAGTACATCCCTTATCTATCTCTACCCCATCCAGTCAATTACCAGTACATCCCTTATCTCTCTATACCCCATCCAGTCAATTACCAGTACATCCCTTATCTATCTCTACCCCATCCAGTCAATTACCAGTACATCCCTTATCTATCTCTACCCCATCCAGGCTACCATAGCAACCCATCCAGGCTACCATAGCAACCCATCCAGTCAACCCTAGCAACCCATCCAGTCAACCATAGCAACCTCTCCAGTCTATCATAGCAACCCATCCAGTCAACCATAGCAACCCATCCAGTCAACCATAGCAACCCATCCAGTCAACCATAGCAACCTCCCCAGTCTACCATAGCAACCTCCCCAGTCTACCATAGCAACCCATCCAGTCTACTATAGCAACCCATCCAGTCTACCATAGCAACCCATCCAGTCTACCATAGCAACCCATCTACCATAACAGTAAGCAAGTAAAGATATTATTTAATCTTTAATTGACATCCTCTGATGCACCACATTGCTCCACCACATCCCATAAGAATGGCCTTGAAAATCCTGAGAACGTGTATTTGACCATTCTGAATCGTTATCATTGCTGACAGCAGGCAGTTAAATCTGCTTTTCCGCAATCAGACAAAATACCATTTCAAACGAGGACATTTCTGTGCTGCCTCTCTTTACAGCAGGGTTACAAACTATCTATTTCCCTCTCTTCCTCTCCTCACTCTGCCTCCATCTCTTTCTCGCTCTCTCATATACACACACTCAGCCTCACTTTCTATCACTCCATTTCCCTCCCACCATCCCTCTGCCCAATTTCCCCTCGGTTCAGTGACAGGGCACTAGGTCACAGCATACGCTTGATTTTCACACTGTTTCTCCACTGAACGCCACATCAAGTTAATCAGGGTTAACAACCCCGATGCCTCGCTGAGCAGGGTTCTCATCGGCTTAGCACTATAGCCTTTCACTGGCGATACAGACGGGGCTGTAATCCCTGGGCTGGGGGGGGGCTGGGGGGCGGCAGCCATCACAAAACAAAAGTTGGGTGAATGGGGAGGTTGGTGCAGGATGGTACTGGAGGGTCTTTTTTTTTTACATCAATGACATGCACATGGGGGTGTTATGGTGTCCGGTACGCTAGTGGTTATAGTGAGCTATATAGGTAGAGATATAGAGATGTTACGTTACAGCCTTATTCTGGGCTCCCAAGTGGTGCAGTGGGGTCTAAGGCACAGCATCGCAGTGCTAGAGGCATCACTAAAGAAACTCTGGTTCGAATCCAGGCTGTATCACAACCGCCCGTGATTGGGAGTCCCATAGGGCGTCGCACAATTGGCCCAACGTCGTCCGAGTTTGACCGGTGTAGGCCGTCATTGTAATTGTTCTTAACTGACTTGCCTAGTTAAAATAAAAATACAAAAATGTATTGAATAAAACATTTTTCGCAATCTACACACAATATCCCATAATAACAAAGCTAAAACAAATAAAAACATTTTTTAAATACCTTATTTATATAAGTATTCAGACCCTTTTGCTATGAGACTCAAAATTGAACTCAGGTGCATCCTGATTCCATTGATCATCCTTGAGATGTTTCTACAACTTGATTCGAGTCCACCTGTAATAAATTCAATTGATTTTAAATTATTTGGAAAGGCACACATCTGTCTATATAAGGTCCCACATGACGGTGCATGTCAGAGCAAAAACCAAGCCATGAGGTCGAAGTCCGTAGAGCTCCGATTCAGGATTGTGTCGAGGCACAGTTCTGGAAAAGGGTACCAAAAAAATTCTACAGCATTGAAGGTCCCCAAGAACAGTGGCCTCCATCATTCTTAAATGGAAGAAATTTGGAACCACAAAGCTGTCCGCCTGACCGAACTGAGCAATTGGGGGAGAAGGGCCTAGGTCAGGGAGGTGACCAAGAACCCGATGGTCACTCTGACAGAGCTCCAGAGTTCCTCTGTGGAGATGGGAGAACCTTACAGAAGGACAACCATCTCTGCAGCACTCCGGAAATCAGGCCTTTACGGCAGAGTGGGCAGACAGAAGGCACTCCTCAGTAATAGGCACATGACAGCTCGCTTGGAGTTTTCCAAAAGGCAGCTAAAGACTCTCAGAACATGATAAACAAGATTCTCTGGTCTGATGAAACTAAGATTGAAACTTGGTACCATCCCTACTGTGAAGCATGGTGATGGCAACATCATGTTGTGGGGATGTTTTTCAGCGGCAGGGACTAGTAGACTAGTCAGGATCAAGGGAAAGATGAACGGAGCAAAGTACAGTGAGATCCTTGATGGAAAACTGCTCCAGAGCGCTCAGGACCTCAGACTGGGGCAAAGGTTCACCTTCCATCAGGACAATGACCCTAAGCACATAGCCAAGACAACGCAGGAGTGGCTTCAGGACAAGTCTCTGAATGTTCTTGAGTGGCCCAGACTTGAACCTGATCGAACATCTCTGGAGAGACCTGAAAATAGCTGTGCAGCGACGCTCCCCATCCAACCTGACAGAGCTTGAGAGGATCTGCAGAGAAGAATGGGAGGAACTCCCCCAAATACAGATGTATCAAGCTTGTAGCATCATACTCAAGAAGACTCGATGCTGTAATCACTGTCAAAGGTGCTGTACTGAGTAAAGGGTCTGAATACTTATGATATTTCCATTTTCTTTTTGGACATTTGCAACATTTTCAAAAAAACTGTTTTTGCTTTGTCATTATGCGTACCGTGTGTAGATTGATGAGGGGGGGACAATTTAATACAATTTAGAAGAAGGCTGTAACATAACACAATGTGGAAAAGTCAAGGGGTCTGAATACTTTCCCAATGCACTGTATAGGCAGAACATGGATTCTATTGCCAATGAAAGGTTCTATCTGCAGAACATGGCTCCCTCCACAACAACACTATGCTGGGCTGCACTGTCACAAACACCCCCGTCACAGCAGCACATCCACAACATTTATGGCTTACCCCGCACCACACCAACCCCTCCTGACGAGGTCAATCTTCGGTCATTCCTGGGGGATGAGCTTGCAAAAATAAATAATCTAGCAATCCTCTCGTCTTGTCCTTCTGCATATTTGGTTCCCCCTCCCAGATGCCCTGCCGGCGGACCCAACCTGCCCCATTGCCCTCCCCATCGGAAAATAAAGCTCTGAGTTCACCCAAAGTTCACACTTCCAGTTTCATAGACTGCACTGCTGTTTACGTCTCTAAACCCAATTTTTTGATTCTGTTATTTTTTTGCGGGGGGAATAGGGCGACGGAACCAACCAACCATTGCCTCAGTCGACACGTTTTCCAAACTTCTGACCCCGATCGGGCGGGTCACTGTTCGGTCAGACTGCTCCCGGGGCGGAGCTGGCCCGGGTTGGTCTAGTAGTACAACCCTAAATATCTCTCCGGTTACCCCCCGGCGTGGAAAAGAGTTCAACAAGAGGGCAACCACAGTGGCTCCGCCCTCTTCAGCGACGTGCCACGCTGTAGACGAGGGGGCATGGTCTTCAGGAACGGGGCATCCCCCCCCCCATCCCCTCGCTCCCTTGGCGTCATTAGCTCAGACCACCTCTGTGGGCCGTCGGCTCGACCAGCGTCGTGGGAATCGCACGGGCCATTGTGACCCCTTCTGGTGAGGTGTGGTACTCGGCGGTACCAAACAAGTGGGCCAACTTCCAAAACTCTACTCACCTTCAAATGGATGTAAGGATAATGATCAACCCATGACTATGAATACACTATGAATTACCACAGCACTGGTATTTACAGCACTGGTATTCACAGCACTGGTATTCATTAGAAATTACAAAGGCTGTGTGGTTTCATTCAAAATAGAGCCTGCAGAAGGACAATGACTATCCAGAAGGACAATGACTATACATAAGGACAATGACTATGCAGAAGGACAATGACTATCCAGAAGGACAATGACTATCCAGAAGGACAATGACTATCCAGAAGGACAATGACTATCCAGAAGGACAATGACTATCCAGAAGGATAATGACTATCCGTAAATCATACAGTAAGTTTTCTTGTGTTTTTGTAATAATTTTGATCAGGATGTTGTGTTATGACTCAAAGGGGGAATCTTTGATTGCTACATCCATTTTAAATTAAGGATATAAACCAACAAATTATTGAAGAATATAACTTAGATGCCTCATGAGCTTAGTTCAACTGCAAGCAAATACTGTATAGCCTCAAAACATGGTTAAAACTATAATTTTGATATCATGGATTGTCAGTCCATGTATTAATAGCTCTGGTTACATTTCTCCATCCATTTACATTAGAGTTATTCAGCAGACACTTAGGCAGAGCGACTTACAAGTGCCCTCAGCTGTTTACCAAAAAAGTGGTGGGGTGTCAATTTGATTGTTCAAACTGCAGATAGCCTTAAGTAAACTACTATAAATAAGAGAAACAGAGCAAGTAAACTCTTAAAACATCTTGAACGTCCTTTTAATAATTATGTATCCATTAGTTTCAATACACGGCCTACAATTAATGACTTCAAGAACATGCAGCAATGTTAGTAGAACGTGTGTTGATAAAACTAACTAAATTAAATATTACTTCACAAGTTAATATTTTTATATAACAATTATTTAACTAGGCAAGTAAATTATGAACAAATTATTATTTACAATGACTGCCTACATACAGGGTCAGCCTGTGGAGAAAATTAGGGTTAAGTGCCTTGTTCAAGGACACAGACAGGTTTTTCACCTTGTCGGCTTGGATATTCGAACCAGCAACCTTTTGGTTACTGGCCCAACGCTCTGACCGCTAGGCTACCTGCCACACTAAATATCCCTAAACTACACTACCCCATTATGGCATTTAATATAAAGAAGTTTCATTCTAAGTAGTTACTGTAGTAGTCAAGAGCTCTGTAAAATCTGGTCGTTTACATTTTCAATAGCTCAATTTGAAATAGATTGAGTTCATAAACAGATAAAATTGTTGGTTTTTTTATCTTTACAAAAAGCAAATCAGTTATTTAATAAGAGTCCTGTAATTGTGAACATTGTATTGGAGTTACAGATGGGAGGTTATAGTCCTTGAACTAAAATATTTCAAAAATAAATCAAAATTACTTGACTTTGAATTTTATGACGAAGAGTTATTTCTACTAAAGACATTGTCGGCATTCAAGTAAAATCTGTAATAAAACTCACATTTTGTCCACTTTCCAATGTGGCCTAACACCTATACATTAACATGGCAGTTAAACAGTACATAAAGCAGAACGGTTCATTTCTCTAATTACATGTTGGCATTTTAAATATGCATTTTATTTGCCAACCTCAAATTGTGGCTAAACCTCGTGTTTTACACAACATGATATAGCTCAAGTTGTCCCCTTCCTCAAGATTAATCTCTTCTCACCCTGAAATAATTTGGAAATTACCATGGCAATTGATTTTCAAACTTTTGAAATGCTGCAAACAGGACGTTAGTAATAAACCAATTATAACTACACATTAACACTGCAAACACATTTTTCTTAAGGACATTTTTTTTTATTGTTAAATGATTTTTGGTCGAGCCAAAACAATATTCTGTTGTACACGTACACACCATGAACAGTGTTGCAGAGAGTAACATTTGACTTAAAAAAAAAAAAGGTGTTGTTCAAACCAATCATCTAAATTCTAGACTTCTCATTTATTGCAGTTAACACACAAGAGTAGAACACATTCAGGGGCCATGACTACTAGCCATGTAACCATGACTACTAGCCATGTAACCATGACTACTAGCCATGTAACCATGACTACTAGCCATGTAACCATGACTACTAGCCATGTAACCATGACTACTAGCCATGTAACCATGACTACTAGCCATGTAACCATGACTACTAGCCATGTAACCATGACTACTAGCCATGTAACCATGACTACTAGCCATGTAACCATGACTACTAGCCATGTAACCATGACTACTAGCCATGTAACCATGACTACTAGCCATGTAACCATGACTACTAGCCATGTAACCATGACTACTAGCCGTATTGAAAAGGTTACAAAATAGACAGATAAATGGTGGCTATAACGTTTCAATTTAGCGTATCCTTTACAAAATGAGACAATGATGCCGGATAAAAAGGCTATGCTCTAATGAAGGAAGACATTCATTGACTAAGTGTTTAGAGAACAGGTCAGGTGCTTACAAAATTACAAATAAATACTACATCTAACTTGCAAAAATAATATGTAGTGCATTACAACTAAGCCTTGTGCGTGTTTACAGGCAAGTCGCCAGTCCACCAGAACAGTATAACTTATACAAATAGTAAAACATAACTCCATTCTTATAGTAATTACATATTTATTACAGTCAGGATTGATCTGTATTTCCCCTTGCCCTCAATCTGTGGAAATAGTGTGATTTTAAGACACGTCTTTTCTTTGGCTGTTTAGTAGCCAGAGTGCCAGTCTGTTGGCGTGATCAAGCCAACTCCTTGTCAATGTACAATTGTCACGGCAAACATGTTTGGCTTAACAACAACAATGGCGTTGTCAAAAGCACAAACAGATCTGGGACCAGGATAGCTATCTACTTGAGGCTCTGCCACACATTAGTCTTCAGTAACACCACAGTAAACAAAGGAGAAGGGCTCCCACTAGTGTTAGAAAAGGGTACTCCATGTCAATCATATTCAGCCATCAGAAACAGAACACCCAAAAGGCTTTGATACATTTCAGTCAGATGGAAACGCTCTGGATAGTGTGGAGGGGTGAGGTGTCAATGTTTTGATCATTTGTGTCTACAAAACAGCGGATCTGTTAATTTCCTATAAAATCTTCAGAGTCCGTAGTGCAGTCATGTAAAATGTGTTAGTGATTTAGGAGGTTATGATATATAAGTTTTAATTGTTTGTGCATAATGAACACCTTTATAAAATGTGTCTGACACCCAATTCCAAAGTATTTTGTTTCCATATTTCCAGAAGTACATTCACCTGTAGAGTCCCTACAGTCATGTTGTGTCTTTGGTCCAGAATGTCCCGAGATGGTGCAGGGTAGGAAGAGACCCTCACTGGGCCGAGGGGGAGATGGTGCAGGGTAGGAAGAGACCCTCACTGGGCCGAGGGGGAGATGGTGCAGGGTAGGAAGAGACCCTCACTGGGCTGAGGGGGAGATGGTGCAGGGTAGGAAGAGACCCTCACTGGGCCGAGGGGGAGATGGTGCAGGGTAGGAAGAGACCCTCACTGGGCCATTTTTCACCAACCCTAACCTCAGTCTCATAACCTGCTACGTTAGTTCTCCTAGCCTGCCGTGTAAGTTCTCCTAACCTGCTACAAAAAAATAAAAGTCACTTCGGTATCAGAGTGGCATGAAAAGAGTTTTCCTACGTAAAATGTTGCTTTGGATAAAAGCATCTGCTAAACGGCATATAATTTCTAAGTTGAGACGTACCTCACACACCCCTAGTTTCTGAAGAGGCCCAATTGTTCATTCCCCACAATCCTCTGAGCCTTCTGCGTGTTCCACCACAGTGGGCTCCACCAGGCGCTCATAGGAGAAGAACATCATGATCTGATAGAAAAGGGGCTCAATGTCAGACAAACATAAAAGCAACGTTAGTTGATTAGTCACGTAGGAGACCAAAATAACTGAGGTAAGCCAACCAAACGATTGATATATTCTCCTCCACACAGTCACTCTGGTCTCACGCATGCAAAAAGCTACCAGTGACACTCAATACGGAAGTGGTCTGATGAAGCGGAGCTAAGTTACAGGACTGGTTCGCTAGCACAGAATGGAACATAACCAGGAATTCACCACAGTCACCCTCATCAATAATAAGTGTCGATGTCTTCCCCAGAGTTACGTACATACCCCAACCCAAAGCCATGGATTACAGGGAACATCCACACTGAGCTAAAGGCTAGAGCTGCCGCTTTCAAGAAGACAGACACTAATCTAATAAGAAGTCCCGCTACGACCTCTGACGAACCATCAAACAGGCAAAGCGTCAATACAGGACTAAGATCAAAACCTACGTTGGCTCTGACGCTCGTCGGATGTGGCAGGGCTTGCAAACCAAATCACATTTTATTGGTCACATACACGTTTACCAGATGTTATTGCGGGTGTAGCGAAATGCTTGTGAAACACAGCTGCGAGTTGCCCAGCGACAGAAGCCTACCAGAAAAGCTAAATGCTTGCCTCTAAGAGAGCATTAGAAGGCAACACTGAACCATGCATGAGAGCACCAGCTTTTCGAACAATCACAATTGTGTGATCTCGCTCCCCGTAACCGATGGGAGGAATCCCTTTAAACAGGTTAACATTCACAAGGCCGCAGGGCCAGATGGATTACCGGGATGCATACTCCGAGCATGCACTGACCAGATGGCAAGTGTCTTCAGTGAAATGTTTACCCTCTCCCTGACCCAGCCTGTAATACAGACATGTTTCAAGCAGACCACCATAATAACCTGTGCCCAAGAACATCAAGGTAACCTTCAGGCTGAAAAATTGGGCATGAGCCCTCAGATCCTCAAAAACTTCTACAGCTGCACCATTGAGAGCATCTTGACTGGTTGAATGAACGCATTGTATGGCAAATGCTTGGCATCTGACTGCAAGGCACTAGAGGGTAATGCGTACGGCCCAGTACATCACTGGGGCCGAGCTCCCCTGCCAGGTCGCAGTTATAAATGAGAACTTGTTCTCGACTGGCCTACCTGGTTAAATACATTTTTTTTAATCCAGGACCTCTACACCCATGGGTAAAAAAAAATACACACACATAAATAAACAAACAAAAAAAAGAAAGGTCCCATTTTCAGGATTCTGTCTTTCAAAAATTATTCGTAAAAATCCAAATAACTTCACTGTAAAGGGGTTAAACACTGTTTCCCATGCCATTAAGACACTGACAGCTTACAGATGGTAGGCAATTAAGGTCACAGTTATGAAAACTTAGGACACTAAAGAGGCCTTTCTACTGACTCTGAAAAACACCGAAAGAAATATGCTCAGGGTCCCTGCTCATCTGCGTGAACGTGCCTTAGGCATGCTGCAAGGAGGCATGAGGACTACAGATGTGACAAGGGCAATAAATAGCAATGTCCGTACTGTGAGACACCTAAGACAGCGCTACAGGGAGACAGCTGATCGTCCTCGCAGTGGCAGACCACGTGTAACAACACCCGAGTTTGAAGGTAGGCCTTGAAATACATCCACAGGTACACCTCCAATTGACTCAAATGATGTCAATTAGCCTATCAGAAGCTTCTAAAGCCATGACATCATCTTCTGGAATTTTTCAAGCTGTTTAAAAAAAAAAAAAAAAGGCACAGTCAACTTATTGTATGTAAACTTCTGACCCACTGGAATTCTGATATAGAGAATTATAAGTTAAATGACTTCAACCTAAGTGTATGTAAACTTCCGACTTCAACTGTACCGCAGAGTTCCAAACCGCCTCTGGACTCAACGTCATCGGGAGCTTCATGAAATGGGTTTCCATGGCAGAGTGCCGCACACAAGCCTAAAATCGCTTTGTGCAATTCCAAGCGTCGGCTGAAGTCGTGTAAAGCTCACTGCAATTCTCTAGAACAGTGAAAACGCGTTCTCGTAAGTGATGAATCGCTTCACCATCTGGCAGTCCGACAGACTAATCTGGGTTTGGCTGATGCTAGGAGAATACTACCTGCTTCAATGCATAGTGCCAACTGTAAAGTTTGATGGAGGAGGAATAATGGTCTGGGGCTGGTTTTCATGGCCCCTTAGTTCCAGTGAAGCTACAGCATACAATTACATTCTAAACAATTCTGTGATTCCAACTTTGTGGCAACAGTTTGGAGAAAGGCCCTTTCCTGTATCAGCATGACAATGCCCCCATGCACAAAGCGAGGTGCATACAGAAATGGTCAAGATCGTTGTGGAAGAACTTGACTGGCCTGCACAGAGCCCTGACACCAACCCCATCGAACACATTTAGGATGAAATGGAACGCTGATTGCGTGCCTGACCTCACTAATGAGCGAAGCAAGTTCGTAGAGCAATGTTCCAAAATCTAGTGGAAAGCCTTCCCAGAAGAGTGGAGGCTGTTATAGCAGCAAAGGCGGACCAACTCCATGTTAATGCCCATGATTCTGGAATGAGCTGTTCGACGAGCAGGTGTCCACATACTTTTGGTCACGTAGTGCATTTAGTCTTGCCCACATGTACAAGTTGTTTAAACCAATTAAAAAGAGAACCATGGTGCTCTCCCAGAAGCTTGGCTGGGGCGTAAAACCATGGTGCTCTCCCAGAAGCTTGGCTGGTGCGTAGAACCCGACAATTCAGACAAAATAAAAGGTGTAATGGGTTCGCATATTTATAAAAACAGAAAAAACCTTTACATAAGTATTCAGACCCTTTTCTATATGACTTGAAATCTACATTTCTATATTGGAGTCATTTAGCAGACGCTCTTATGAAGAGCGACTTACAGTTAGTGCATACATGTTCATACTTTTTTGTACTGGTCGAAGGTTCACCTTCCAACAGGAAAATTACCTTAAGCACACAGCCACAACACAGGAGTGGCTTCGGGACAAGTCTCTGAATGTCCTTGAGTGGCCCAGACATGAACCCGATCAAACATCTCTGGAGAGACCTGAAAATAGCTGTGCAGCAACGCTCCCCATCCAACCTGACAGAGCTTGAGAGGATCTGCAGAGAAGAATGGGACAAACTCCCCAAAAACAGGTGTGCCAAGCTTGTAGCGTCATACCCAAGAAGACTCGAGGCTGTAATCACAGCCAAAGGTGCTTAAACCAAGTACTGAGTAAAGGGTCTGAATACTTATGGAAATGTGATAGTTCAGTTTTTATAAAGTTGCAGACATTTATAAACCTGTTTTTGCCATTGTGGGGTATTTGTATAGATGGATGAAATCCATTTTTCCCTCCTCCATTTTAAAATAAGTCTAACGTAACAAAATATGGGGGGAAAAAAAAATCAAGGGGTCTGAATACTTTCCGTATGCACTGTATGTGCAGTTGAACGTATTTTTGTTGCCACTGCCTTATTGAGGGGTCTGAATGCACTGTGTATAATAGAACATGCATCTGTCATCTCTAAACCTGACAAGTTAGTTATTCATTGTGTATTAATTCCTCAGTTGTTGGGAAGGTCCAGGAAGCACTTCCCTATTAGTCTGCATCTAATGTTTACCAAGCATGTGACAAAAAACATTTGATATGATTTGAAGGTATCATTCATTATATGGATTATTCTCTCTATTTTACAAGAGACACAGTGAACTCACAGTAAGCAGGGCCAGTAGAGCCATCATCAGCCCCAGCATGACGTACAGGTGTCCCATCAGACCCCCCGCCCACAGGGGGCCCAAGATGGTGGCTAGACCCCCCACGGAGCGACGCACCCCATGGCTGAACCCTGGAGAGAGGTAGGAACAGGCAGACAGTTACTGACACATATACCAAAAGGGACACAGACCTGGGGTCGTGTTCAGAAAGAAATTATGTTTTTATTGTCACATACACTGGATCGATGCAGTGAAATGTGTTGTTGTACAAGGTCAGCTATAGTAGCACCTGGAGTAAATCAGGGTTTAGTGCCTTGCTCAAGAGCAAACAGATTTTTCACCTTGAATATTTGAAATAGCAACCTTTTGGCTCCTTAGCAAAACATTTTGAAACAGAAAAGTAACATACTCATCCACATGTGTAATGAACACAACCCTGAAATCTATGGTTCTTGAAACCTCTCTGTAACTATTCTGCTCAGAGGCAGCACAGTACCTGCAGGTTTGTTCTCTGGCCCCTTACATCACACTGATAAATAGTAATATAAGCCAGGAAGTCCACTCTAAAATTACCAAGTTATTGAAGGGGCATTCTGCAGTTAAAAAATACAAACAAAGTGTCCACCCCACTTTATCTGCTAAGGAATCTACTCTAAGTAAGTGAATTACAGATGAAACAAGGCAGAAGAATAGGTTGTACCAGGGTTATGTTCATTAGGAAACAATGGAAATCCTTAAGCAACAGAAAATGAAAAGTCTAGGTGGTTCCCTCCCTGTTTCAGTTTGTTTTCTTCCCGTTGGCCTGGAGGGCAGGAGCGTTGGATCAGTAACCGAAAGGTTGCTGGATTTAATCCCCAAGCTGACAAGGTAAAAATCTGTCGTTCTGCCCCTGAACAAGGCAGTTCACCGAATGTTCCCCCGGGCGCCGAAGACGTGGATTAAGGCAACCTCCCGCACCTCTCTGATTCAGAGGGTTGGGTTAAATGTGGAAGTCACACTTCAGTTGAATGCATTCAGTTGTACAACTGACTAGTATCCCCCTTTATGAACAAAAGACTGGTTAAGTTAAACTAGACGTCTACATTCAAATGTGTCCTCTAGAGGGCGTCATTGCGCACCTTGAGTCTTTTCCGAAGTGATTTTGGAGAAGAGAGACACCTGGGCCACAGCCATGAAGGGGACACCCAAAACCTGCAGGAACACCCCAATGATGAACTCTGCTAACTGCCAGGGGTGAGAACCTGAGAGAGGAGGAGAGAGCCATACTAACCCATTCGCTTTTGATTATTAGCAATGCAAATATCCCACAGTTCTAAAGTTAAACTTTATGTAACATTGCATTAGTCAGTCACGTTCAGTGTCTTGAATCTGAATTCCTGCAGTTAAATACATTGCTTGCAACTAAAGTAATGTTTCCTTTTTTCCAAGTTCTCATTTGGTGTGTAGTAATACATTCAAAAATGACACCCTTGTATGAGTAGGCTACCCTGTTTTACCTAGCTAAAAAGAAAAACTAAATATACAAAATGGCCGGCTGAGTAGATTGTGTTGTTTCAGGGCAACCTCACTCACCCTGTGGGTTGGCCAGGAAGATGAGACACCATATGCAGGAGATGTTGCAGAGTATGAGGCCCACAGCCAGCACCACCCTCTCAGCCGTGCGGCGGCTCAGCCAGCGGACAAACAGGAAGCCAGAGATCACCTCCACACTACAGATGCAGTACAAGACACTGTTCTCCAGCTCACCGAAGTTAAAGTACAGCTGTGTCAACGGGGTCACCATGGTCTAAGGTGACAGGAAATTAAGACAGTCGTATTACTTATAAATTCTCAAACACTTTATAATAACTTTCATGAATAAGAACAATGTTAAATTAGCGCTCGCACTAACATAGCATTTACAACAGAATGTATAAGCATTTATAACTGGCATGTTCTAGAATATCACTATAAAGTCTAACCAGCCCTTCGTAGTAAGTACAGTCACAGATCGGTATGTGTTTTAGCCACACTTCCAATGATGGCACGATGACACTGAAAGTTGTGATTTTGGCTAAGAGCCAAGCCCTCAGTCACCTTTACGCAATATAGAACAAATTAACTATCTCACAGTGAGAGAGGAAGGGCGTGCACGGACAGTTGGGAGAGCTCACCTCCAGTGCGGTCTGGTTAAACAGTGTGATGAACTGAGCCGTCAAAAGCACAACCACCTCTTCCCTCAGGAACTCTGAGAGAGCGAGAGGGTCAAGAACAGGGTTTTTCCAAGATGGACAGGTAACCCACATGATAAATATACACAATTACAATGTATTTTACCAACTTGCAAAAGGCCTCCATCACCACCCACCTCTGCTCATGCTGAACCTCTTCGCAGGGCTAGAGTCACCCTTCACTTCCGGCATGGGTGAGGAGGAGGGGGGAGGCAGGTTGACATTGGAGACGGCCGGGTTAGCAGTTGCACTAGGAGGATCAGGGGTCACCACTGAGCCGTAGGACCCCTGGATGTCGTGGTGAGATCTGATAAGGGGCTTCCCCTCTTCGTCCTCCTCTCCATCCCCCACCTCCCCGTCTCCCTCCCCCACCGGCTCCTCCTGGGGAGGGATGTCCCAGTACATGAAGACCACGGCCAGCTGGAGGAGGGTCCACAGCAAGCACATACAAAGCTGTGAAAGGGGATAGCCTTGCAGTTAGAGCAGCCAACCGGTATCCACCATCTACAGGTTTCAAATCACTGTATTGTTTTAACAAAAACACTTAAATTAACAAACCTGGGTCATTTTAGCCAGCGAGTCATGAAAAATGTTGAATAAAACCAAGTCCCTATTCAAACTAAGTTACTTTACAAATTACAGTCTCATGCAATCATTACATGTATCTCAATTATAGAATAAAGTTATCCTCTATAGATAAGACAACATACAGCATCTTACTACACTGGATGTTGCCATAGAACTATTTTTACTGTGAAGAGAGCAGGATAAATGTTTGATGTTATCTTACCCCAGGCGCAGTGTACTTGTTAACCACAAACGGCCCCAACTGGAAGTCAAAAAGCCTCAGGAGGAGGTTGAACGCGGGACCTGTGTGTGTGTGTGTTGAGGGACATCATGAGAGAGAACCTTACTACCAGAGACATACAGTTGAAGTCTGAAGTTTGCATACACTTGGGATGAAGTCATTAAAACTCATTTTTCAACCACTCCACAGATTTAATGTTAACAAACTATAGTTTTGGCAAGTCGGTTAGGACATCTACTTTGTGCATGACAAGTAATTCTTCCAACAATTGTTTACAGACAGATTATTTCACTATATCACAATTCCAGTGGGTCAGAAGTTGACTGTGCCTTTAAACAGCTTAGAAAATTCCAGAAAATGATGTCAAGGCTTTAGAAGCTTCTGATAGGCTAATTGACATAATTTGAGTCAATTGGAGGTGTACCTGTGGATGCATTTCATGGCCTACCTTCAACCTCAGTGCCTCTTTGCTCAACATCATGGGAAAATCAAAAGAAATCAGCCAAGACCTCAGAAAAATAATTGTAGACCTCCACAAGTCTGGTTCATCCTTGGAGCAATTTCCAAATGCCTGAAGGTACCACGTTCATCTGTACAAACAATTGTACGCAAGTATAAACACCATGGGACCACACAGCCGTCATACCGCTCAGGAAGGAGATGTGTTCTGTCTCCTAGAGATTAATGTACTTTGGTGCGAAAAGTGCAAATCAATCCCAGAACAACAGCAAAGGACCTTGTGAAGATGCTGGAGGAAACAGGTACAAAAGTATCTATATACGTTCAGCAGGGAAGAAGCCACTGCTCCAAAACCGCCATAAAAAAGAGACTACGGTTTGCAACTGCACATGGGGACAAAGATTGTACTTTTCGTAGAAATGTCCTCTGGTCTGATTAAACAAAAATAGAACTGTTTGGCCATAATGGCCATTGTTATGTTTGGAGGAAAAAGGGGGAGGCTTGCAAGCCGAAGAACACCATCCCAACCGTGAAGCACGGGGGTGGCAGCATCATGTTGTGGGGGTGCTTTGCTGCAGGAGGAACTGGTGCACTTCACAAGATAGATGGCATCATGAGGAAGGAAAATGACATGATATATTGAAGCAACATCTCAAGACATCAGTCAGGAAGTTAGCTTGGTCGCAAATGGGTCTTCCAAATGGACAATGACATTCAAAGTTCAACTTCCAAAGTTGTGGCAAAATGGCTTAAATGACAACAAAGTCAAGGTATTGGAGTGGCCATCACAAAGCCCTGACCTCAATCCTATAGGAAATGTGTGGACAGAACTGAAAAAGTGTGTGCGAGCAAGGAGGCCTACAAACCTGACTCAGTTACACCAGTTCTGTCAGGCGGAATGGGCCAAAATTCACCCAACTTATTGTGGGAAGCTTGTGGAAGGATACCCAAAACATTTGACCCAAGTTAAACAATTTAAAGGTAATGCTACCAAATACTAATTGAATGTATGTAAACTTCTGACCCACTGGGAATGTGATGAAAGAAATAAAAGCTGAAATAAATAAATCATTCTCTACTATTATTCTGACATTTCACATTCTTAAAATAAAGTGGTGATCCTAACTGACCTAAGACAGGGCATTTTTACTAGGATTAAATGTCAGGAACTGTGAAAAACTGAGTTTTTAAATATATTTGGCTAAGGTGTATGTGTGGAATCTTCCGACTTCAACTCTAGGCGAGTGTGTTACAGGTTGTCTTTTTCACAGTCCTGCTGCACATGTCAGAATACTGCAATATACTGCAAGATCAGGGGCCAAGATAGAGTATGACAGCGGATCTAGGATCAGTTTAGATCATAATGAAAATGATTATATGGACGAGGACCTGATCCTAGATCAGCACTCTTACTCTGAGGAGATTTATGAATACAGACCCTGATCATTGACAGAAGGACTGCAAAAAAAGCCAATCTTGAACATCTCCATAAACAGAGTGAATGCCAACATGCTATTACGCAGAATCGTGTTAGTGGAAACTCTGTTCTGAGGGCAGGCCTGGTTGTGGCTAGACATGTTTGAGTCGTGTCGGGAACAATATTAGCATTTTAGCCAACCCTAACCTCATACCTAATTCTCTTAACCTGCTGCCTAACTTCTAACCTGCTACAAAACATCACTATGTACTCCATCTAGTCAAAACCAGGCCTGCATGCTGAACAGCGTGAGTTTCCAATAACGCGATACGCCGGCTATGACTGGCACACAGGAAGCAGACAGACAACAGCACTGACCAATCATTAGGCCAGCCTGTCGGCACGCCATGACTGCTGCGAACACGGTGGAGCGGTCCTCTGGGGTTGTGCTTCGGGTCAGGAAGCCAAAGATGGACGAACCTGCACCTGTACCAACACCTTCGGGAGCAGACCACGTACACATTAGTAACATGGATGTTAGCATTAAACAGATGTAATAACCCTGAATAATGTCCTAACTTTTTATTTTTAAGTCCATTTGTCATTTTTCCTCTAACAGAGACAATACAAAGGTGAATACGCAAACGAGTCTGAAGTTCCAGAAATGCATTTTGATTAGGCTATAATCTAAATAATGTCCTTTACAGCTCAAACTGCATTGCTCTAGTAGTATATGGGTAGTCTCACCTGCCACTAGTCTGCTGGAGATCAAAAGCCATTTGGAGTAGCCCGTGAAATACATGAAGTTACCTAGAGGACAACATGAAATACATGACGTTACCTAGAGGACAACATGAAATACATGAAGTTACCTAGAGGACAACATGAAGTTACCTAGAGGACAACATGAAGTTACCTAGAGGACAACATGAAATACATGAAGTTACCTAGAGGACAACATGAAATACATGAAGTTACCTAGAGGACAACATGAAATACAAACGTCAGGGAGCGAGAACAGTAGAACTACCAGGGTCCGTGAGTATCAAGCATCAGAGGAGTGCTGATCTAGGATCAGGTCCACCCTGTCCATGTCATTATATTCATTGTGACCTACATGGCACAACTGATCCCAAATCAGCACAAGGGTTGCAAAGGGTAAGAAACTTAACATTTTTACATTTTAGTCATTTAGCAGACGCTAAATTATTCAGAGCAACATACAGTTAGTGCAGACATGTTCATACATGTTCATGTCCTGAAGCCCTGGAGTTTTGCTTAAATTCATCAAAAAAGTAAGCTTATAACAGTGAACCTTTCTAGGTCTTGAGGCATATTTTGGTTAAACTAACCCTAATTCAATGCAATTGCAACCCTCTGATGCACAGTGCATTCTTTCATCACATGTACAGCTTATTCTCAAGATCTTGCACACTAATGAGATGCTATTGAGCCCACACTACTACACTGTCTGAGCCAAGGACTACATGCTTTCTGGTAAGTTTTGATTACAATACTGGGTGGGTTGAATATATTTTATATGATATACATGTTTTTTGTTAACTAGTAAATAGTAGCCTACAGCAAAGTGTGTTTAAAATAATTTAACTTTCTACTATTCAAGGTGAAAATGAAGAATCAGACACCTTATCGACAGCAACAGCTCATGGTCCTCCTGGAATCAGAAGTTTCTGAATGTTCTTCGCCCAGCATACACCCCTCCAACCAGACACGCTTTATATACTAATTTGCTGGATGTAGAGTTCAAGTGAAGGTCAAGCAAATCATAGAGAAAGCAGACTATTGCAATCATCTCTGATGGATGGTCAAATTTTCTAGGGCAAGGAATAATTAACTACATCATCTCCAACCCCTCAACCAGTGTTTTACAAGAGCACAGACACACCGGTCTCTACATTGCAGATGAGCTGAAGGCTGTCATCAATGACCATGGACCACAGAAGGTATGAAGGCTGCATGGTCTGAAGTGGAAGAGTAAAGGTGGTCTAGAGTTTAATTCCTCCATTTGCAAAGGTGACATGCCGGTAGAAATGAGGTAAAACAGATTTCAGCTTTCCTGCAGTAAAGTCACCGGCCACTAGGAGTGCCACCTCTGAGCATTTCTTGTTGACTTATGGCCCAATACAGCTCGTTGACTGTGGTCTTAGTGCCATCATCGATTTGTGGTGGTAAGTAAACAGCTACAAATAATATAGATGGAAACCAGTCTTGGTAAATAGTATGGTCTACAGCTTATCATGAGGTATTCTAACTCAGGCGAGAACCAAGACAAAGAGACACCACCCTCCCCTGAGCTTCCCCGACGCTCTGTCGATGGAGAATATAGATCTAGCTCTTTTTTTCTATACATGTCCTTGTTCAGCCACGACTCAGTGAAACATGAGATATTACAGTTCTTCAGATCACGTTAATAGGATAGTCTTGAACAGAGCTCATCCAATGTATTCTTCAGTGATTGCACGACCATTCCCTCCAGCATCGCTCTTAGGCATGTTCGGTATATTGCTTTCTGGTAGGGCAGGTTGAATTGTCGCCATATTGCTTGCACCTGTTGAATACTCGCAGATCTACAAAAGTGCCTAAGGGGTAGGAGTTAATTTGTGACTCAGGGTAAGATTTCAGAGAATACCTTACCGACAATCTCAAAGAGGTTTGCAAACAGGATTATCTTCTTGGTGGTGTGTTTCTTGTCAGACCAGTGGCCGAACAGAGGGCCCGAGAGGAGACCAGTCAGGCTGAATGCTGATAGGCTCAGACCCAGGAAGTAAGGCGCTGCCTCCAGAATCTGCAGGTACCTCCATATCGTGGGCAAGATCACAGCTGGAGAGAAGGGGGTATAGAATAAAATATTTGCTCCTTCAGTTCCTCTATTCACATTTAGCTTGAACAGAGTTTAATCCCAACACATTTTAAACAGACTTAGATAGATAATTGAAATTAGTGGGTAATAGGTTGAGATGGAGTCCTATTGAAGAGGTAACTGACCTCACCGAACTGTCTTATATTAGATCAATGGAGAACGGGGATCACTGTTTTCACTACACAGAGAACTAGTGGCTCCAGCAACAGCTCACGTCTTGAAACAAACACCTAAATCCTTTTTAGTTTTATGTGCATAATTGTGATGATTTCGTTATTCTTGTCTAATGATGCTACCACATAGAACATGTCCTTCCTCGGATGGACAATAACAGGTATATTCTAACTGTTAATAAACTTTGATTGCTGCATGGGCCCCATTTCTCAACGCTAAGTAAATTAACCACATACCAGCCGCCCCCATATATACAAAAGGACAATAGTGTC
This sequence comes from Thymallus thymallus, assembly GCA_023634145.1. Taxonomy (NCBI): domain Eukaryota; kingdom Metazoa; phylum Chordata; class Actinopteri; order Salmoniformes; family Salmonidae; genus Thymallus; species Thymallus thymallus. The sequence continues at coordinate 3,787,224 of CM042414.1, forward strand.
GGAACAACTCCCGTGACTCTATAGTGGTTGCCATAACATATGTCTGGGAGCAAAGCTAACTAGTCATTTTTACAAAATGCAGGTCACTGATGACGGAAACGCTTGCATGTGGCCTGACCTGGGGGTAATTTTTTAAATCATGTGCAATGAAGGTAAAGCTTGGCAAAACACAGGCAACTTTTTATTTAACTAGGCAAGTCAGTTAAGAACAAACTCTTATTTACTAAGACGGCCTACACCGGCCAAACTCGTACGGTGCTGGGCCAATTGTGCGCCGCCCTACGGGCCTCCCAATCACAGCCAGTTGTGATACAGTCTGCAATCGAACCAGGTTATCTGTAGTGACGCCTCTAGCGCCTTAGACCTCTATGCCACTTGGGAGCCCTAGGGGCCACACACAACGGCTTCCATAGTTCTTAGATTACCTGACGTCATGTGCCCGATCCTCTCCTCTGGTTCCCAAAATTAAAATAGTTTGCTTGCTGGGACCTATCAACCTCTTTGCATGCCTCTGGTAGCCTGGTTCTAGCTCACAATGGAACTAAGTATTGTGTCCTGGCATTGTTTCCACGTCAAGTCGCGTACAGTAGTTTAGGAAACTCATTGTTTCATCTCACCTGACTAAGAATAATCATCATCCAACATCAGTAGGTCTATCCACGAGGTCCCCCAAAAAAATGTGTGATTAGAATATAAACGCATAATGAATCTCTGTAGGGAAGTTTTTTGTAGAAATGTTTGCATAGGCTACAGTAACTACAATACACAAGAACCTGTAACCCCCCCCCCCCCAAAAAAAATAAAATATCATATTTACCAAATTCGATACCATTTAGAAGAAAGATCAGTCCAATTGTGAAGTATGTCATCTTCTTTTTTCGTGTATAGTCCATTGTACCTGTTATTTAATGTGTCCATTAATATTTTATTTATTTTGTTCTAGCCTTATCATTATCCATCAACTGTTTATTCTTGTTCGCAGTTGGAAGCAGTTCGCGGAGCAAATTAATCCACAGTACAGTGCGTCCAATTAAATGACAACGTAAAAGTATCTTGTGGAGGCTGGTCTTACCTTTACCAAATTCTTAATTCTACGTATAACTGTGTAAACGATGTGATGTCCGAGATGCGCCGTCCCATGTGTCTGCGAGACTGCAGCCACTCACCGTCTGAGTACGTGATTCTTCAACTAATGAAGTCAATTTGCCGCTCCCATGTTGTTGGGTTTATGTGCAGCGGCTACAGCTCAACTGTATCTTAAGTAAAACAGAGATTACTTTCGGAAGAACGTCTGCAAAGCAGGGAAACACCGCAACGCTTTACTCTCCCAGACGAGCTCACTTCCGGTTGTCAGGAAGAGTGGAGAATAAAAATATTTGATTAGATATTTTTCAACATATATGGAATATTTCTGTGGGGAAATAATATGTATAATATGCTTTAACTGAATGGCTATAATAATGACGTTTTTTTTTACAAACGTGTTCTTTGCTATAGCACTACACAGCTGATTCAAGTAATCAAGTATTGATCATTTGAATCAGCTGTGTAGTGTTAAGGCAAAAACTAAAACGTGCAACCCTTGGGGTCCCCAGGACCGAGTTTGGGAAACACTGGCCTAATAATAAAAGCAATGGCTTCATATAATATTAGCCTAAAATATGTCCCTTCATATTTCACATTTGTGAAACAGTGATCTTCTCACATGTTTTCTTAGGAACTTATGGACCAAAATACACTGAATGGATATGACACCTGGTTGACACAATAGTTCCTTCCAAATAAATCCTAGCTGAAAAACATGTTTATAGACGGCTTTCTATCTTAAGAGCTTGCCAAATCTCCATTCACACTTACTCATTGCTATTGCAGCCAACAAACCCTTGTCAAAACAGAAGTTACATTTGAGTATGTTATGTCATGTGTGCCTAGACTAGCCAACATGAGTAGGCCTAGTTAGTCATTGACAAGCGACAACACTTCTTCCCAAATCTGTGGAGCAGGGAGAGAAAATGGAGACATTATCCAGTAATGGGATAAAAACACTGATTCTGTCCGTCCTCCCAAACCAGGTGGTCACATCGTTGACGGTGACCCAGTCCTGTGACTTCCATTACGACTGAAACTGAGAGGGCTGTGTTTGCACACATTGCCGCTTTCAGGCACACATTTAATTCAATTTCAATCTGCAGAGCATTCACATTAAGTTGCTGCCATGCAAGCGAATATCAAATCATGCCCCACAGGCATGTTGTCGACATGACAGATTTTGGGAAATTCAAGTTATGACATTTTCAAGGGTGGCAGTGTGTACTGGTTTCCATCTTTGACATTTTATCAGTGACAGTTAAACTGACAAAATGAATTATTTACAATTATTCCCATGCATAATAGATATGCACTGAGTGACCAGGGGAATCCAGGTGAAAGCCAGAGAGGGAGAGAATAAAAAAGAGAAAGGCCAGCATGGCTAGCTAAGTAGCCCAGCTAATAATAGTGACACAACGGCCGGTAGGCTAAACAGTTTGCATGTCTTACGTCTTCTTAAATTATTAGCACCAGCATTACAAGTTACTATAATAATATACAACTCTGGGAAACATTAAGAGACCATTCCAAGTTAAGAGACCACTCCAAGTTAAGAGACCACTCCAAATTAAGAGACCACTCCAAGTTAAGAGACCACTCCAAATTAAGAGACCACTCCAAGTTAAGAGACCACTCCAAATTAAGAGACCACTCCAAGTTAAGAGACCACTCCAAATTAAGAGACCACTCCAAATTAAGATTCCACTCCAAGTTAAGAGACCTCTCTTAATGTATTCCAGAGCTGTATTAATGTAACCTACTGATACACTAATGATAGTGAGTCTGATAACAGAGTGTTTTCTTTGTAAAGGTGTAGAAGGAAGCAGCAGCAGAACTAGAGCTTCAGGTGATCCTGCAGAATTGGAGATGGTGGTCAGTTCAGAGTCAGACTCAGACCAGGAACCTTCAGGTACAACTTAAGAGCACAAACCTAAACATGTAGGCTATGATTTTAGATTAATATGTGCTTTATTTATGAGATTATCAGTAGGACTGTAATCAGGGGGCAAACAATTGATGACTGCACAAGTAATACAGGATTTAACATCCAAAGACCAGTGTGCAGTAGTTCTGTGATATGTCACTGATGTTGTCCACGAGAGACTCATTGCGGTCATTGACTGTGAGTCATCGACTGGACAGTACTTTGTGGACCTTGTGAAACAGACCCTTAAGAAGATGGACATAGATATCAAACAGTGTGTTGGTAATGCAACAGACGGAGCAGCTAATATGCAGGGACAACACAGGGGCTTCTCTGCATTGCTCACTTCTGAATGACATTGCAGTGTTCGTTCGAGATTCCTACAAGCGCATGAAGCTATGAGAGGAAACCAGTGAGGACAGGAGACACAGATGGCTTGATGTAATTGGTGAAACATGCTGGTGGGCCAAAGACCTTGAGGAAAGTATTTGGAAGCTTTGCAAAGCCTGACAGTGCACTTTACACAGATGTGGTCATCACTATGGAAAGATTTGAAAAGGATGTGACCATAAAACCTGCCATCCGAAGCAAGGCCCAAGGGTACAAGGATGCTCTCCTAAAGTATGAAACCATACTTACAGCTGAGGTTTTTCTCAGGATTTTTGAGCAGTCCCCTCTCTCTAAATACTTGCAAACAATTGGCATAGATATCATAACAGCACAGGAATTGGTTATGGGAACGGAGGATAACCTGTGAAAGTGTGCCCAAGACTTTGAGGGTGTGAAGAGGGCAGCAGACGACTTTGTTGATTAGGCCAATGGCATTCTGGAGGAGCAGCAGGACTGTGATGCCGAAGCTCAGACTGCTCTCCCAGAGAAGAGAACAGAAAAAGAAGAGAAAGCCAGGTGAGTTGGCAGAAGACGAGCCCATCGCTAATGCAGACATGGATTACAAAATCAACATCCACAATGTGGTACTGGACACTGTTGTTGAAAGTATTCACCGCCGTTATGCAGCAAATGCAGTGCTGTGTGCAGATGTCTCCTGCATGAATCCCAAGCCTTCCAAAGACAGCCATGAAGGAGCTCAGCAAATGCTTACTGGAATTTGAAGATGAACATGGGAAAGACTGAAACAGTCGGCATTGCAGGAGTACAACACCAGGGCCGCCGCCGCCAGTGATGAATCAGGGGAAGGCTTTGAGGATCCTGATGAAAGTGTGGAGTTGGTGAGCAGAAGTTGTTCCACATGTAAAAACTGCCCGATATGCTGCTATCTTCTCCTGTCTCAGTACAATCGTCTCATGGATACGTATCACATCATTGGTTTGGGCTACAAGTTCCTCCTCACCCCATCCATCACTCAGGTGGCTTGTGAGAGGACCTTCTCCACCCTGAAATTCGTGAAGAACCGCCTAAGAACCTCCCTCACTCAAGAGAACCTTGAAGCATTCCTTTTGATGGCAACAGAGAAGGAGATTCTTATGGGACTTGGCAAAGATGACATCATTGACACGATGGCAGAGCAGTGAGTTACTGAGCCGCCTACTGGTTTACTAGTGGTAATTACTTACTGGTTACTCTGAAGTAGCTATGCTATGACTCTTCCTTAACAGGATGACAAGGGTGAAAGGAAATTAGCTGTGAGTTAAAGCTTTTGTACAGAGGCATGTTTTTTGGACTTTCGTATTATACTTGCAGTTATGTGGCGGCAGGTAGCCCAGTGGTTAGAGTGTTTGGCCCATAACCGAAAGGTTGCTGGATCAAATCCCCGAGCTGACAAGGTAAAAATCTGTCGTTCTGCCCCTGAACAAGGCAGTTAACCCACTGTTCCTAGGCCGTCATTGAAAATAAGAATATGTTCTTAACTGACTTGCCTAGTAAAATACAGGTAAAATTAAAAAAAAAAAAAATTAAATGTAGGTCACACTTGTTCTCAACTGGCCTACCTGGTTAAATAAAGGTGAAATAAAAAATAAAAAAGTAGTCAACGTTCAATTTCATTGACTCAGTGTATAGATGTGTATATTTTTGTAGTTTGCTTTATGGACAACAGTGAATGAACATTGTAATCAAAGTGCTTTTTTGACTTTTGTATTATACTTACTTACATTGTTGTAGCTTATGTTCAAGTTCAGTGAATGTGTGAAGATTTTAATACTTTTGATATGCTTAATGCTTGAATATAAAGATAATCATTTGAACATTTGAGCTAACTCTGTATATCTCATTCTCTTTTAAAAAAGTGTAGGCTAATTGTTTTGTGTGTCTAGCCTTGTACATTTGTATGTGCTATGGTTGGTGTATTCCTAGTGAGTTTTTGAGGGTGCACCCATAGCCATTGCATACCTTGAAAACTCACGTGTTCAGATAGGCTACTTGTTGGTCTGTCCCAAATGTTTGTATTTTGTAATGTGGATAACTTCCCAGATGAACATAGTGGCCAAATGTTTAACTAGTTTGGTACCCATTTCATCAACAAATAGGGTTAGCCTACATCAGCGGTCTGGTGGTTTTTGTGAACAGGGTGGCCTGGGATTGAGTCAAATTCCCGGCCTGAATTTGTTTCAGTCTGCCCCTGGTGTCAGGCACACTCGTTTTGAGTGTCAAGAACTGCAATGCTGCTGGGTTTTTCACACTCAACAGTTTCCTGTGTGTATCAAGAATGGTTCACCACCCAAAGACCATCCAGCCAACTTGACACAACTGTGAGAAGAATTGGAGTCAACACGGCCCAGCATCCCTGTGGCAGTCCATGCCCGACGAATGGTGTGTGCAACCCAATATTAGGAATGTGTTCCTAATGTTTTGTACACTCCGTGTATATGATCTTATACAAATATAAGCAAGGTTAGAAATTGTTTTAGTCAAATATATTGGTTTGGGCTTCTTGCGGTCAATTTGCAATCTACAAATTATTTGTAGTACCGGCCCCCTGACCATCCGCTCCAAAAAAAATATGATGATCCTGCTCTACAGCTTTCTCAATCGGCTTTCCTTGTGCCTCATTGGAGGACATGGCCAAAGGGAAGGGACCTTGGAACTTCTCCCCCAATGCGATGAGGAAGAGGTAAGGAAAGACCCACGAGGAAGGACAATTGTTACATATAAGAGGAATGCCTGTTCTAAACATGTTTTTATCTGAACATTCCTCAACGTTGTATAATACGATAAAAAGGATTGTTGAAACTAGTGTAACTACAGTAAGTAAACACCAAACACATACAGAAAATATAAAAAAAAAAAACTTTATTTACAGTTGAAGTCGGAAGTTTACATACACTTAGGTTGAAGTCATTTAAAACTCATTTTTCACCCACTCCACAGATTTCATGTTAATAAACTAGCATACTTCCAAAGTTGTGGCAAAATGGCTTAAGGACAACAAAGTCAAGGTATTGGAGTGGCCACCACAAAGCCCTGACCTCAATCCTATAGAAAATGTGTGGGCAGAACTGAAAAAGTGTGTGTGAGCAAGGAGGCCTACAAACCTGACTCAGTTACTCCAGTTCTGTCAGGAGGAATGGGCCAAAATTCACCCAACTTATTGTGGGAAGCTTGTGGAAGGCTACCTGAAACGTTTGACCCAAGTTAAACAATTTAAAGGCAATGCTACCAAACACTAATTGAGTGTATGTAAACTTCTGACCCACTGGGAATGTGATGAAAGAAATAAAAGCTGAAATAAATAATTCTCTCTACTATTATTCTGACATTTAACATTCTTAAAATAAAGTGGTGATCCTAACTGACCTAAGACAGGGAATTTTTACTAGGATTAAATGTCAGGAATTGTGAAAAACTGAGTTTAAATGTATTTGGCTAAGGTGTATGTAAACTTCTGACTTCATCTGTACATGATTTGCCAGCAGATGGACTTTGCTTGCGGTTCCTTTGTTTTGCGGTCTCTCTAGTCCATCTCTTTGGGAGAAACTAACCGCACTAAGAATTAAAAAAAAAACTATAACTTTCTTCCACTTCAGTCTCTTTAGAGATGGACGTTCCCTCCACATTTTCCATACAGCATCAGAATTTACAGTAGCAGCCTCCAGTTCAGGGGGTACTGTAGACAGAGGAGCAGCTGTGGCCACATCGGGGGTTTAGAAGGCCAGTTTCTTCATCAGCAGGTAGACTCGGGAGTCCACTTCAAAGCCGTGCAGATTGTTCGCGTCACCTTGTAGCCTCATCAGTAGACCTCCGTAAGACACATAGGCAGAGCTGGATGGAGGGAGGGAGGACAGTGTGCAAACACACACACACACACACACCATTAAGAATTGTGCTGTGGTCTAAAAGAAGGATCATACATTGGACAAAAGCTGAAACTGACGAGGAAGTGGAAGTCTCAGAGCTGAATGCACAAGAAAAAATATAATAATTATTCATTCAAACACTCAATCATGGACACTCTTACTGACAGTTGTGGCTGTGTCACGTGATGTATTTTCATCTCTACCTTCCTGCCCTTTGTGCTGTTGTCTGGCCCAATAATGTTTGTACCATGTTGTGCTGCTACCATGTTATGTTGATACCATGCTGTGTTGTCATGTGGTGCTGCCATGCTATGTGGTTGTCTTAAGTCTCTCTATGTAGTGTTGCGGTGTCTCTCTTGTCGTGATGTGTGTTTTGTGCCTTATTTTATTTATTTTTAATCCCAGCCCACATCACCGCAGGAGGCCTTTTGCCTTTTGGGAGGCCGTTATTGTAAATAAGAATTTGTTCTTAACTGACTAACCTAGTTAAATAAAGGTACAAAAAAATGTATCCTGAATTAATGAATTGATTGTTTTCTTTTCTCATTCTTACTAAAACTGATTGAACATCACTGCTGGATTGTCACTCACAGACGTGTAGCTGCTTCCGTAGAGGTCTCGTCACCCTCAATCTTGTATACCTTGCCATACATCACATAGTCAAACTGATCCGCCCTGACAAGAAAAGCATAGCTCAGACAAAACCATTTCCAGGAAATTAATGTAGCCCAATACCAATGTAGTCTCCATCCAACACTGCAGTTTCACAATAATATACCTGGATGGCCGATCATCCTGTGGATTGTATTCCCCGTCGTCAGGCGTTCCATCTTCATAAAGCGTGCTGGCTATAACCAATCTAAACTTGTCACCTAGACGTGGCATTGGAAATGCATAAAGGATTCAAAACAGGATGCTGCAAGAGCAATCAAGTTGACATTTACTTAAAACAAATGATTTTATGAGAAATGAGAGAGACATTCACACCCCACTTACCAAGGTCAACAGGGTAGATCTGAATGTTTACATCCAAGATGAGGTCCATCTTGAAGGACTCACTTTCACAGTGCAGACGAGAAACTGAAGGAAAGACAAACCACAAGAAATGGTTGTAGCTACTACATAATGCAGCCAGATTTCTTAACAAATTGTAAACATGAAATGCTGTAGAGCTAGCCTAAGGTTATACCAAACTCTCACCTCTGTCAAATTTCATCCCATCTGGATCGATGTCCTTCACATCAAAGATGTCCTCAAACAATATCCCAGCCATGTCTGTTCTGGTCTAGTGACCTGGTCAATGAAACACAGAAACCCCTTCCAGCTTACACTTCACTTTGTATTGGTAGCTAGGCCATTCATAGACACAAACAACCTTTCGCCTATTGATGAAGGCATCTTCTTCCAGGGGGGTCTGTTATTCGCATCGCTTGCGGGTTTTGGAAACATAAGGAAAGTATTATCAGTGATACATAACTTTCAGAAAAGGTTAAATTACTACACACCTTTATAGGGTAAGTGTTCACACATCCATATCTTCATGTTACAGTTTAACGATGACAGAGGTGACAGCCTGTGATAATTATGCTGCGTTCAACAGGGATAAATTATCAGTGATCTTCAAATCGGAGCTCTAGAAAAGGACCGACTTTCCCCCAGTCAGAGCTAGGTTTTAATCAAGTTCCCAGTTGTTATGAACGCACTCAACTGGAGGCACAGAGTATGGATCTGTACACATTTACTAACGTTACACTATACGTGTATATATCTTTTTTTATTTGAAAGATTATTTATCGCTGATATGAAAGATACGGGCCATATTTTCAAAAATAGTTTCGAAAGCGTTTCTACTAGTGTCGAAATTGTCGTCCACATGGCCAGTCGTGAGAAGAGTTTTCGAGAACTAACTTCAGTATAAACCGTTAGCTAAGTTTAGTCGCAATGCTTCTTACCACCATTTCTATTATATACTACTTTTTACTAGCTACTTACATTAGCTACCTATACCTAGCCTTGTCCACCCATGACGCCAAGTTGATTAATTGATTTTATTCTACCTAGTTACGTTTACAAGATAACTATATGGTTCCTGAGACTCAAAGCATGGCTGGTTAGTGAGCTTCATTTGCATGTTTAGCTAGTTAGCTTGGCGACAGCAACAACTTAATCACTTACCTCGATTAAGTGAATATCACTTTTTTTTAAATGTTTTCTTCGCTAGCTATAGTTTTTCCAATTAGATAAATAGTGATTAATGTGTGCTGGATAACCAAAATCAAACATTAATTACTGTGCCAATCCGAACTATGCCGCGCTGAGAAAATGTGTTCGACCTTTGACATTCGAACTCTAGGTATTTACTTCCGGCAAGACTCGGAAGTAGGTCTGTGCTATACGGAATCATCGGGACGTCCTGCTTCTCACATGTACATTTTAGTCATTTAGCAGACGCCCTTATCCAGAGCGATTTACCGTAGTCAGGGCATACATTTCAATGATTATTTGCACTGGTCCCCCCGTGGGAATCGAACCCACAACCCTGGCACTGCACTCTACCAACTGAGATACGGGACGACTTCTTTTGACTCAAAAGCTTTTAGAATAAAACCAAAAGATAATTTCTGTGATAAAACTATTTGCTATTAGCCAAGTCATTTAAACTTCTTTTCAACCTAAAGATGCAACCTCAAAATGGTGATTTCACATACTAGTCTGATTTCACATACTACTATCTGAATTGAATGTTCATGGCCCACCACAGATCACATACGTCAACACATATAGCTTTACTTTGGTTATCGTTGTTATTCACCAAATATTATTTATATAGAGAGCAATAGCAATGCGGTATTTTTGTAGGCACTCGCTCTGCCATGGCTTGTTGGTCAAAGCCTTTGGGGTAATTAATAACGTTTTTGTAGGGTTTTTGGATAAATGCCAAAAATAAGGTCTGAGGTTTAGGAGATTTTATACGTTTTGTTCTAGATAATCTTCATCAGCTAACTTCCCCTTTTGTGAATTTTGAAGCATTTATGTGATAAGCACTTAAAGGCTTCAACATTCATAAATGTCATGTTAACTGACAGATATTATCTCATATACAATCTCTTAAACCTGTAATTTCAGACCTTACTTTCTTTGTTAATCCCATTATTTTTCTGGTCAATGCTATTCAGTATCCTTGGGACATCCCTACCCTTAACCCTAACCTCTACATGTACCCTAACTTTAACCATAACCCTTACCTCAACCATTGGGACATCCCTACCCTAAACCCTAACCCTAACCTCTACATGTACCCTAACTTTAACCATAACCCTTACCTCAACCATTGGGACATCCCTACCCTAAACTCTAACCCTAACCTCTACATGTACCCTAACTTTAACCATAACCCTTACCTCAACCATTGGGACATCCCTACCCTAAACCCTAACCCTAACCTCTACATGTACCCTAACTTTAACCATAACCCTTACCTCAACCATTGGGACATCCCTACCCTAAACCCTAACCCTAACCTCTACATGTACCCTAACTTTAACCATAACCCTTACCTCAACCATTCGTTTTCAATGGGGGTGGGACGTCCCAAAGATCTAAAATAGCGTACAAACCTTTTTAGGACATTTACGTCATCTGTCGCCACTTTCCAGCCATAGTTTCACAACAGTTTGGTTGCTAGGGGTTCTAGGCGTCTTCCTAGTCTGGTTGCTAGCTAATGTGTTAGCTCGCTAGCTAGCTGTCTGTCTTGTTTTTAATGCATATACTTGCACTTAGTCAACATATAAATAAAGATTTAATATTCATTTCGAAGTAGACTGCGATGTGAAAAAGGTAAGATTGTGCGTGCTATATAACTTGACCACATGTTTGGATGATTAGCTCTCGTTAACTAGCTAGGTTAGGTAGCTTCCGATGAACAACTACAGCTAGCTATGGGTGGGAAGGGGAGGTTTTGTCTTGTGTAGGTAGCTAGTAGCTAGCTTTGCCTTGTGTAGTTAGTACCAGTAACTAGCTAACTATATGGTCACCAGTTCTGAGCTGCCTCATGTAACTTGGCTAACTAGCTAGCTCGTTGGCTAATAAGCGAATTGTGCCTGCATGCTGTGTCAATTATCAATTAAAACCATCCACACATAGTCTCGATTCCAGACATGGCAGCATTGTTGGATTTCACCCTCAAGTTGTGAAGTAATGAGCAGAGAAACCAGTGCATGCTTTCCTTGTCTTTTAGCCAGTGTTCACAACTTCACATGAGTTCCGGGGAAATAAAGGAGATGGGGGACATCTTGGCCAATGAAGCTGATCTACTTGGCATGATCAAGGAGGTATGTGAAAGGAATCTCTATATTAACTTTTACAATCGATGGAATTGGCCTATATGGATAGGGCTATGAACGTTATTTATAAGAAGGGAGAAAATCGGACATCTCTGAAATGAAAATGGATGGCCCTCCCTTCAGCAAAATATATTTTACTTTTAAAATAATCAAGTGACCCTCACCTATACCCATTAATAAGTGGATAACCTATCGTTTAACCTCCCTTCTTGGACCTTAGATATGCAGTGTTAGAAACTGTTCTTTGTTCTTTAAGCATTACATGGCAACGCAGAATTTTTTTTATAGCATAGAGGGCTGTGGGCCAGAAGGTTGTGGGTTCACAGACCACCATGGACAAGAGTAGGGGTGGACAGATCTCCTTCATTGTAAAAACATTGCATGAATCTATCATTGTGTTTGCAGGTCAGAGGAGAAAATACAATTTTATAAAAATGTCATGCAATCCTAACTCAATTTCACATATTAGCATAATCTTTTTTAATACCACACAAATGACCAAAATGACAGACTAAAAACATCCAGATAGATGGGCTTGTGTTTTCATCTTATTATATTTCTCCAATGCTAAATCAGCGTGTCTTGTTTGCAACAAAACTGTTTGCAAAATAATAAAATCTGAGACGTCATTAGGAATTTGAGCATGGTACTTTCAAAAGTTTGGCCTACCTTTTCCATCCTACCGACATACATTTTTTTAATGAGCGCTGTTATAGATCACTTTATATAAATCAGATCCTTAATCTAACAAGGGGTAGGCCTGTGCTTTTTTCCATTTTCTTTAAGAGAAGGTAGGCATATGGCATACCCCCTCAAATCAAGTCTTGGTTTTAACTGAACAGCCCTTCACTGACACGGTGGTAGACTATTTAAAGAGTGCATGGTGGTTGGAGGAATTGGCAGACAAAATGGCCGACAAATCTATGGATATAGCAGCCTATAGCCGAATGTCTAAAACGGGTAGGCCTACCTCTTATTTTTTAAATACGAAGAAATAGGCTCCAACATAAAGCACTCTTGTTGTTAGGAAACTAATTAAATGGAAGACGGTTGCAATGAATTATGCCTACTTGAATGTGCCTACTTTCAGCACCATGAGGGATCCATTTTTCCAATTGATTGTGCTTCAGCTGCTGCTTCAGCTGCTGCTTCAGCTTCAGCTGCTGCTTCAGCTGCTGCTTAAAGTTTCAGCACCACAATGTAAGTTACTTGAATCTGGCTTATTGTGAGGTCAATAACTCTGATAAATACATAATGGACAAGAAACATATTGTTTTTATTAAAATCAATTATAGTAGTAGCACCCTATCAAAGTTGACCTCTGGTCCTCCTTATCATCTTTGCACTCTCCTTCTCAAACTGAACAGATCATAGGTTATAGGCTTTTCCGCACACAAGATATAAATAAGAACATTACAGGAAAATCCTTTGACTCTCCTCCTGAACTGCCACTGTAGACCTACACAGCACAGCATTGGTTAGGCAGCACACAGAAAAGGTTTTGATCAGCCAGAGCAGAGCAGGCCGGGGCTCAGGGTTGAATATCCACTGCGGTGTGTGATGCAGACTAGTCTTATTACGTCATCTCAGCAGCTATCTGAGAAATATAAATTTGCTCTGTGCTTCTCCCAGCATGCACTTCGTAGCCTATAGGCTGTGGATCATTTGATTGAGACTACACTAAATATCCTACAGGCGCACTTCATATTGTGCTCACAGCAGAGATTCAGAGATGAGGGGCGGCATTGGGTACACATGGGTATATATATAACCTAATAAGTAACGCATTCTAAATCACTGAGAAATACTGAAATTACATCAGTTATAAATTACATTACCCTCCATTGAACTAGATTAAACAAATACTAAACCCTCCCCTTGACTGATATTGAAAAAGCATGACCCTCCCCCTTTTACCGATTTGTGGACATTTCTATCCTAAATTGAAATGTTTCTTACAGACAAATATAAAAAGCATATGCATAACCATGGTAGCAATTGAAAGGGAACAGTTTTGAGATTCTGTTAATTTTTAGACCAAAGGTGTAGACCAAGCAGTTCACTTGACACAAGACTTAATCCAAACACTACACAAGACATCTCATTGGTATGTGAAATCAAGGGTTTATTAAGACATCTCATTGGTATGTGAAATCAAGGGTTTATTAAGACATCTCATTGGTATGTGAAATCAAGGGTTTATTAAGACATCTCATTGGTATGTGAAATCAAGGGTTTATTAAGACATCTCATTGGTATGTGAAATCAAGGGTTTATTAAGACATCTCATTGGTATGTGAAATCAAGGGTTTATTAAGACATCTCATTGGTATGTGAAATCAAGGGTTTATTAAGACATCTCATTGGTATGTGAAATCAAGGGTTTATTAAGACATCTCATTGGTATGTGAAATCAAGGGTTTATTAAGACATCTCATTGGTATGTGAAATCAAGGGTTTATTAAGACATCTCATTGGTATGTGAAATCAAGGGTTTATTAAGACATGTCATTCGTATGTGAAATCAAGGGTTTATTAAGACATCTCATTGCGAACTACATAGATGTGTCAAGTCATATGTGCTTACCATGCAGTGAGACTGCTCCAGTGTCATTCTATGTAGCCAGTCTGGGACCAGGATAATTCTAATGAACTGTGTCTCAGTCAGTACATGCAATTTTGTAATATTTTGACAAAAGTAGGTAGTGTTTGTTGTTTTAATCTAAATTGAAAACTATAACCTCTCTTTTTTTTCTTACCAGTATCTGAAGTTTGGTGAATTTGAAGAGACAGTTCATCACTTTGAGAAGGAGTGTAAAAACAAAAGGAAACTCATTCCAAAGCCCAGAGGAAACAGTCTTCGGGATTCGAAAACGCTGATTATCCAGGTAAATGGTTGGTTAAAAAGCTGCATTTTATTGTCATTGCAGGAAATGACAGACACCCATCATAGAAACCCCAAATAGTTTACTAACCACAGAAATGGAAGTTCTGAAGCGGACTTTGAGATGTACCCGTAGGAAGTTCTATTTATATGGTACTATCCCACTCCTGTATTTCTACAGAAGGACCTGTTGAGCTCATTTGATGACGGCGACTTCAAGGTCTTCTTTGAGCTGTGGACAGAGTATGTCCCTTTGGAGGTCAGGGACTGTGACCCTCACGCCCAGAAACTGGAGTTTTACCTTCATGTCCACTTCACCATCTTCCCCCTGAAAATCCACTTGGGCAGACATGTACGTATAATATGCCTCTCCTCATTCTGAAGTACTACGGCTAACTGGATCAATCTGTTGATGTGTAATATAAACATGTGATAGAAGTTACCCAAGCTCTAATTGTGATTAATATAAGTTCCAGACCCAGGTTCAAATAGTATTTGTTTTCTTTCAAATACTTTGAGCGGCAGGTAGCCTAGTGGTTAGAGTGTTGGGCCTGTAACTGAAAGGTTGCCAGATCGAATCGCCGAGCTGACAAGGTAAAAATCTGTCATTCTGCCCCTGAACAAGGCAGTTAACCCACTGTTCCTAGGCCGTCATTGTAAATAAGAATTTGTTCTTAACTGACTTGCCTAGTTAAATAAAGGTTAAATAAAAAAAAAACTAAGCCTGATTTGAATGCAAGAAGAGCATGTTTTGTGCTTTTGATCAACCTTTTTTCGGTTACTGTCCCACCAAGTACATTTAGCTTTACCCCTGAAGTACCCCCTCATGTGCATTTTACCAGTAAGCCTATTGTCTCATGAGTCCTTCTTAATTATAAACTGGGTGGTTCAAGCCCTGAATGCTGATTGGCTGACAGCCGTGGTATATCAAACCGTATACCACGGGTGTGACAACATTTATTTCTACTGCTCTTAATTACGTTGGTAACCAGTTTTATAACAGCAATAAGTCACCTCAGGGGTTTGTGATGTATGGCCAATATACTGTACCACGGCTAAGGGCTGTATCCAGGCATTGGCCATATATCACACCTCCTCGGGTCTTATTGCTTAAGTACCCCCTGTGGATTGGTCCTGGTACACCTGGTTGGGAACCACTTTGCTAAGCAAACTCAATCGACCACATCTTGAAATAATCAAATAAAATAATTGTATTTTTAAATATTATTTGAACCTAGGTCTGGTATATTCAGTTTTCTGTCTCGACATTGTACCTTTTCTATCAGAGTTATAGGCTGTGTTGCGCTTTTTAGCACATGTGCACTTTTACATATTAGCTCCCTCATCTCTGTGGTGAGAAATGACATGCAAAATGTATCAAATCACCACCATCCAACAGATGGCCTCGTTGCACCATGCAGCCATTCCAAAGCAACAAACCATTCACTCTGGCTAGTTAGGGGAAGTTCTCTTCACCCCTCCTTGGTTCCAGTAAACCAAAATGGTGGTCTTATCCAGTGCAATTGTATAACCTATAACCTATAGCATTTTTGAAAGTTGTGAACCATAGATAGGATTAGAATAACATTGTATTATCCCACCAGAGTAAATTAATTTGGTGTTTAAAAACGTGAGTTGTTAATACAAAACAGTACATAAACATATCAATGCATACAGAGCCTATACAGTGCATTCAGAAAGTATTCAGACCCCTTCCCTTTTTCCACATTTTGTTACGTTACAGCCT
Organism: Thymallus thymallus; assembly: GCA_023634145.1. Classification (NCBI taxonomy): domain Eukaryota; kingdom Metazoa; phylum Chordata; class Actinopteri; order Salmoniformes; family Salmonidae; genus Thymallus; species Thymallus thymallus. The sequence continues at coordinate 3,803,464 of CM042414.1, forward strand.
TATTCTCAAATGGATTAAATATTTTTTTCCCCTCATCAATCTACACACAATACCCCATAATGACAAAGCATAAACAGGTTTTTAGAAATGTTTGCAAAATGTATAAAAAAAATTAAAAACAGAAGTACCTTATTTACGTAAGTATTCAGACCCTTCGCTATGAGACTCGAAATTGAGCTTGTCCCACAGTTGACAGTGCATGTCAGAGCATAAAGCAAGCCATGAGGTCGAAAGAATTGTCCATAGAGCTCCGAGACAGGATTGTGTCGAGGCACAGATCTGGGGAAGGGTACCGAAATATTTCTACAGCATTGAAGGTCCCCAAGAACACAGTGGCCTCCGTCATTCTTAAATGGAAGAAGTTTTGAACCACCAAGACTCTTCCTAGAGCTGGCCGCCTGGCCAAACTGAGCAATCGGAGGAGAAGGGCCTTGGTCAGGGAGGTGACCAAGAACCAGAGTTTCTCGGTGGAGATGGGAGAACCTTCCAGGAAGACAACCATCTGTGCAGCACTTCACCAATCAGGCCTTTATGGTAGAGTGGCCAGACGGAATCCCCTCTTCAGTAAAAGGCACGTGACAGCCCGCTTGGAGTTTTCCAAAAGGCACCTAAACGACTCTCAGACCATGAGAAACAAGATTCTCTGGTCTGATGAAACCAAGATTGAATGCCAAAGAGTACGGTGAAGCATGGTGGTGACAGCATCATGCTGTGGGGATGTTTTTCAGCGACAGGGACTGGGAGACTAGTCAGGATCGAGGGAAAGATGAACGGAGCAAAGTACAGTGAGATCCTTGATGAAAACCTGCTCAAGATCACTCAGGATCTGAGACTGGGGCGAAGGTTCCCCTTCCAACAGGACAACAACCCTAAGCACACAGCCTGAATGTCCTTGAGTGGCCCGGACTTGAACCCGATCGAACATCTCTGGAGAGACCTGAAAATAGCTGTGCAGCAACGCTCCCCATCCAACCTGACACAGTTTGAGAGGATCTGCAGAGAAGAATGGGATCAAATACAGATGTGTCAAGCTTGTAGCATCATACCCAAGAAGACTCGAGGTTGTAATCGCTGCCAAAGGTGCTTCAACAAAGTATTGAGTAAAGGATCTGAATACTTATGTAGATGTGAAGAAGAAAATGTCAATTTAATCCATTTTAGAATAAGGTTGTAACGTAACAACATGTGGGAAAAGTCTAGGGGTCTGAATACTTTCCGAATGCACTGTATACAACAAGGAGTACCTCCTCCCTTATCAATACATACAGACCCTGTATACAACAAGGAGTACCCCTCCCTTATCAATACATACAGACCCTGTATACAACAAGGAGTACCCCTCCCTTATCAATACATACAGACCCTGTATACAACAAGGAGTACCCCTCCCTTATCAATACATACAGACCCTGTATACAACAAGGAGTACCTCCTCCCTTATCAATACATACAGACCCTGTATACAACAAGGAGTACCCCCTCCCTTATCAATACATACAGACCCTGTATACAACAAGGAGTACCCCCTCCCTTATCAATTTTAGTAATGTTGTCTCATATCAATAGTCCAGTATTTTTAGTAATGTTGTCTCATATCAATAGTCCAGTATTTTTAGTAATGTTGTCTCATATCAATAGTCCAGTATTTTTAGTAATGTTGTCTCATATCAATAGTCCAGTATTTTTAGTAATGTTGTCTCATATCAATAGTCCAGTATTTTTAGTAATGTTGTCTCATATCAATAGTCCAGTATTTTTAGTAATGTTGTCTCACCAATAGTCCAGTATTTTTAGTAATGTTGTCTCATATCAATAGTCCAGTATTTTTAGTAATGTTGTCTCATATCAATAGTCCAGTATTTTTAGTAATGTTGTCTCATATCAATAGTCCAGTATTTTTAGTAATGTTGTCTCATATCAATAGTCCAGTATTTTTAGTAATGTTGTCTCATATCAATAGTCCAGTATTTTTAGTAATGTTGTCTCATATCAATAGTCCAGTATTTTTAGTAATGTTGTCTCATATCAATAGTCCAGTATTTTTAGTAATGTTGTCTCATATCAATAGTCCAGTATTTTTAGTAATGTTGTCTCATATCAATAGTCCAGTATTTTTAGTAATGTTGTCTCATATCAATAGTCCAGTATTTTTAGTAATGTTGTCTCATATCAATAGTCCAGTACTTTTAGTAATGTTGTCTCATATCAATAGTCCAGTACTTTTAGTAATGTTGCAGCCCACTACTTTTAATTACCACATAAACTCAATCAACCAATCGATAATTTAGTTTGAATGTGTTTCTCCCACAGGACCGAGCAGACTTTGAGGTGAGGATCACCCACTTCAAGCACTACCTGGAGACGCGGGGGGCAGCACTCAGCCAGACGACTGAGTTCCTACCCTACTACGCCCTCCCTTTCGTACCCAATCCCATGGTGCACCCCTCCTTCAGAGATCTCTTCCAGGTGACACCCTTTCCTCCCCTCACTTCTACACCACTGTCCCTGAACGTACTCACTATACATGTGATATCAACATTGGCGGTGTGTAACAACCAAAAAGCAATGCAGGCCAGGACACTGATTGGGCGAATGAATGAATGAATGTGATGTACTTCACTAACTGGCCATGCTATGCTATGCTATGCTATGCTATGCTATGCTATGGTATGTTGTTATCAGGATTCCTGGATGCCAGAGATGAAGCAAGAGCTGGAGAAGTTCCTGACTGTGACACTGAAAGTGTCCAACACTCCAAGGCTTCTGTTATTATATGTATCCTTTTGACAAGAATGATTTCATGTGACCCATATTCGGTAAAGCTGAGGTCACATCAGGACATCTTTATTGTCCTTGAAGGGCAATCTGAGCAGCATAAAAGACGTTTACAACGTACATACACAACACATAATCAAATAATACAACATATATCTACTAGTGGCACCCTGCCCTTACGGGCAGTTTAATCATTGGAAATTAATCATTTGATTCAATGCAATTCCCCCTCCAACAAATCAAATATGTGTGTATCGCTTCAGATTTCTGGTCTCAGGATAGGCCACCAAAATTCTCAACTTTGAACCATTTAAAAAAAACTCCCATATTTCCAATGGGATCACGGCACATTACTAAAGTCAGCGAGATGTGCGATATTCCCGTTCGCTGCTGCGTGTGTCGTTGACTCGGTGGCGGCATGTTTTGATAAGCCATGTCATCCATATCTATTAAAAACTAGCCTACAATTGAAAAATAATTAGGCCTACTGTTGGGATCATGATTGCAATGCAATTCCCTCCTGTAAATGTGTATTCATGTTTTCATCATTTCCCAAAAAACGTTCCACAACACTTGTGAATGAAGCAAAGTTATTTATTTTTTAAGAATTCATATGATTCATTTAAGCTATTATTTTTTGGGGTGAAAGGAATTATCCACTTGCAAGGAACCGAATTATGTGAATAAAAATAATAATTTGTGAATCGCAAAGTTATTTTAGGAAAGAATATTAGATGCAGCCTTTCTTTTTGATAATGTGGCTTAAAACCCTTGTTCTTTTAGATATAGTACTTCCAGTTGATTTAGACATCCAATCTATGGAACAGCCTGCAAAGTAAACACTTCCTAGGTAGCTAAGATCAATATGAGTAAACTAGATAAGGTACATTTCCTGATGAAAATGTGTGGGCTTGCTTCAACAGAGTAAAACGATGTGTAGCCTGCCATTATAGCCACTTGATACTTTTTTTTTAAAGGCATAAAACATATTTGGTTGTAATTTAGAAACGTTTTACATCCATGTTGGTCAAACATCCTCCAGGAGAGCTAATGGGTGCAGGCTTTTGTTCCATAGTCGGAGAATAAAGCCCTTACAGTCAGTGAGCACAACAACAATTTAATGGATCTTATTTAGCAAAGTCTCAGTCTGAAATGACTGTGATCAGGGTATTGTACTCCGTACCCTAAACAGGGACTGAGGTGTGAATCAACAGTTGTTACACTCTATTCTCATCCTGCCAAGTAGCCACTGGCCAGTTTCCTAAGGTTCTCTGTATTCAGAGAATGCTTTACAATCCTTAGTTACAGAGACGACTTAGCATTCACTGCTGCCTCAGAGGTTTCTAAGTGGAAGTCCTGTAGCATATTCTAGAGAGACAAAGGACTCTAAATAATGAATCAGTGAGTGGAGAACAAAATCTGAGAATGACTCTCTGATTCAAGCCAAATACAGCTCTTGCACTCATCTGAGACGTGTATTCAAGACTCCAATAAAACACATTTCTTTCAGACATTAAAGAGATGGTTAAGGTGCAGACAGTCACTCGACTGTATACTATCCAGCAACCTCCCCAAGCTTTAGGCGGGGGAATACAACAGACGTTGATATTGTGAAAGGCGCAACAGCAACCATCCGATCCCGCCTCTGACCCTTGTAATGGGGCGATGACATCAGAACGATTGTAGCTTCATATGAAAGCATAACTGATAGATTTTCCTTTCTCAGCCATTCATGTAATTTAACCTGATCCGCCTCACCGTGAAAATCCTTCAGGATTATAACGTTATCCTAATGTTCATGGAGCTCAGCCTTTACCCAACAGTCATGACGACGATATCGGCATGGGAGTTCCTCCACTCCACTGTTCCGGCCTGATGGACGTTGTTCTGCTTGTGATGCATACCGTTTGTCTTGAACAAACATTTCAATTGGAAAGACATACACCTGTCAGATATAATGACGCAGGAGATGCAATGTGATAGACTGTTTTCTCTACGGTCGCGCTGGAACCAAAGGACCCTGGTTCTTCTTAGCATATCAACATGATTATGTGCTGTTTCTTTAACGTGGCGTTACGCAGAAGGATGGCGGAAGGAGTACCAAAGGTTTTTGTCCCCATGTTTTCTATTCTATTGTGATTCTATTTATATCACTGTCCTTGTCCAGTCTTTTTGTAAAGTAGGAAGTTTAGCCAAATACATTAAAACTCAGTTTTTCACAATTCCTGACATTTAATCCTAGTAAACATTCCCTGTCTTAGGTCAGTTAGGATCACCACTTTATTTTATGAATGTTAAATGTCAGAATAATAGTAGAGATAATAATTTATTTCAGCTTTTATTTCTTTCATCACATTCCCAGTGGGTCAGAAGTTTACATACACTCAATTAGTATTTGGTAGCATTGCCTTTAAATGGTTTAACTTGGGTCAAATGTTTTGGGTATCCTTCCACAAGCTTCCCACAATAAGTTGGGTGAATTTTGGCCCATTCCTCCTGACAGAACTGGTGTAACTGAGTCAGGTTTGTAGGCCTCCTTGCTCGCACACACTTTTTCAGTTCTGTCCACACATTTTCTATAGGATTGAGGTCAGGGCTTTGTGATGGCCACTCAAATACCTTAACTTTGTTGTCCTTAAGCCATTTTGCCACAACTTTGGAAGTATGCTTGGGGTCATTGTCCATTTGGAAGACCCATTTGCAACCAAGCTTTAACTTCCTGACTGATGTCTTGAGATGTTGCTTCAATATATCCACATCATTTTCCTTCCTCATGATGCCATCTATTTTGTGAAGTGCACCAGTCCCTCCTGCAGCAAAGCACCCCCACAATATAATGCTGCCACCCCCGTGCTTCACGGTTGGGATGGTGTTCTTCGGCTTCCTCTAAACATAACGATGGTCATTATGGCCAAACAGTTCTGTTTTTGTTTTATCAGACCAGAGAACATTTCTCCAAAAAGTACGATTTTTGTCCCCATGTGCAGTTGCAAACCGTAGTCTGGCTTTTTATATGGCGGTTTTGGAGCAGTGGCTTCTTCCTTTCAGGTTATGTCGATATAGGACTTGTTTTACTGTGGATATGGATACTTTTGTACCTGTTTCCTCCAGCATCTTCACAAGGTCCTTTGCTGTTATTCTGGGATTGATTCACCAAAGTACGTTCATCTCTAGGAGACAGGACACGTCTCCTTGCCAAATAGTATGATGGCTGCGTGGTCCCATGGTATTTATACTTATATACGCATACTATTGTTTGTACAGATGAACATGGTACTTTCAGGCGTTTGGAAATTGCTTCCAAGGATGAACCAGACTTGTGGAGGTCTACAACCTTTTTTTCTGAGGTCTTGGCTGATTTCTTTTGATTTTCCCATGATGTCAAGCAAAGAGGCACTGAGGTTGAAGGTAGGCCTTGAAATGCATCCACAGGTACACCTCCAATTGACTCAAATGATGTCAATTAGCCTATCAGAAGCTTCTAAAGCCATGACATCATTTTCTGGAATTTTCCAAGCAGTTTAAAGGCACAGTCAACTTAGTGTATGTAAACTTCTGACCCACTGGAATTGTGATATAGTGAATTATAAGGGACTTACTGCAAGTGAATGAGTTAATACTGTAACCTAAATACATGCCAGGCAGCACAGTTGCCTGGTTAATTTTGATTGTTATCAACTGATGCTGAATTGCTATGGTAATATGGAATTTGCGTTCACATTTTTGTAATGGCAGCTAAATTGACTGTTGATAAAGCACTAATTGAACCCTGGGCCGATTGCACTAGCTATGTGACAGTTCAAACTAAGCCTAGTTATAAGTTAAGTGTGTGCTTACTAAATTAGGTTGTACACTTTACTAAATTCAAGCAGTTTGCATTTTATTTTCCCCGATGGGTTATACAGTGTTAGCTAGCTAACTGAACTAGCTTATTCACTGTCTGTAACTATGGTGATTGAGGTTTTCTGATTTATTGATTGGCTAAGACAGACACAGGTTATTACTGACTTGCTGCTGTACTTCCTGGACACTAGTCCATTCATCGTGGACTCCAGTCCATTCATCATGGCCTCCAGTCCATGTCCTCATTGACTTGAATGGGGTTACCTATTCTAGTCATTCTAATTCTATGGAAGTGTGTGGCTCTTCGATTCTATTTGTGTGTTTGCATGTGTTTGCAGACACCATACAGCAGTTACAACTGCAGCTTGCCGAGGCAGAGAGGAGGACCACCACCTACATGAGGAGGTTTAATAAGCTGCAGGCCGACCACCACAACCTGATAGGAGTCACTGCCGAGCTGGTGGACTCACTGGAGGCTACCGTCAGTGGGAAAATGGTAGGGCCTAATCTGCTGTCACACATGTACACACATAGCTACAGATACATTAGCCTGGTCCCAGATCGGTTTGTGCTGTCATGTCAACAATGTTTACATACTGTTTTACCAACTTGATATGTGTATACTGTATTCTAGTAATGGTTCATCATAGATAGATAGATAGATAGATAGATAGATAGATAGATAGATAGATAGATAGATAGATAGATAGATAGATAGATAGATAGATAGATAGATAGATAGATAGATAGGTACTTTATTGATCCCCGAGGGGAAATTACTTTGTCAAGCAGCTACGAAAAACACAGGGCATGTGCAAAATGCCAGAACAAAAATACACAAAAGACAGATATATAAAAAGACATAGTATGGGTGGATGGCTGAATATGTACACTATACATTGAGTGTTAGAAAAAAAAATTATAACAATATTGCAAGTTGATATAGATAAATAAGGAATATTTGCATGGTTAACTAAACTATACAGGTCGATGGCAGAGAGATACTTAAATAGCTAAATGTGCGTATGATATAAGTGAGGGTAATAATAGTTTACTTAATATACAGTCTGGTTAAATGTACAGGTAAGTGAATATTAGCATGGTTAAATTAACTGTACAGGTAAATGACAGGAAGAGATACTTAAATAGCTAAATGTGTGTATGATATAATTTAGGGTAATAATAATAATTCCCTTAAAATACAGTCCTTAGTGCAGGGTTTAATTACAGATGACTGCACGTATTGCACATTCGATATACTAAAAGCAATGAAAAAAGATACAACTGACAGGATACTAATATGCATTCCTAAATGAATGACTGCGTATGTTCAGTCCATGAATTACTTACAATATGGCACGTGGTATGATATAACAACTGTACATGAATATGTATATACAGACTGCTGTCCACTTCATATGTATGTACTGTATTCTAGTCAGGGTTCATCCTATATAACTACTGCTTTCCATCCATTTTCTATCCACGGCAACAAGCCATTTATACACTGAGTGTACAAAACATTAAGAACTCCTTCCTAGTATTGAGTTGCTGTTGGAGCTAGAAACACAAGCATTCTGCTGCACCTGCGACAACATCTGTGTACGCAATAAATCAACTTTGATTTGAATTTAACTCCTTGTCATAAAAAAAATACGAAACCCAGTTTGTTTGCCTATTTAGCATGACTTGGAGTGGCATGATGGCACCAACAGACGGTTGCCCAGGCTACAGATACAATATTCCTCCCTCCCTCTCTCTCTCTCTCTCCCTTCTTTCCTCCCTCCTCCCCACGCACTGTTTTGCAGATCTCCCCAGAGTACCTCCAGAGTGTGTGTGTACGCCTTTTCACTAGCCAGCTGAGGCAGAGTGCAGCGCAGAGCATCGACTTCACCAGGCCTGGCACTGTGAGTGAGAACATGACACCCTTCACTGATGAGAAACACTCCATTTCCCATGAGCACTGTAGAGCCGTTTTAGTGGAAAAACGATTATGGGAAAGGTAGTGTACGTTCTACAGTATAGCCTGTCCACTTTCTCCTGAGTGAATGACTTCTAATTGTGACAAAGCATTATGTAGCAATACGTTATAGTTCTTTAGCCTCACGTTGGTAGGACTCATGGTTAACCAAGTAGAAAGTTAGTACCCAATATAATACTGTATATCCAGTGCATAAACGTGACTTTGTTGTTACAATTCATAACAGCTCTTCACATTCCAGTTTGCTATTAGCATAGCGGCACTCCTCAATCTGAGAATTATTTGACGTTTCTCAGAACGCCCTACAGCTTGAATCTAAAATCTGAGCGAGATAGCAAAGTCCTTTACGTAATATGCTGTACCTTTTTACGTAATATGCTGTACTGATGCAGAAGGTTAATAGAAAAGTGCCATGTCATTGAGAGGTTTTAACAGAATGTACAGTACCCACTCCAGCCAAAGGCTCTTTCACTCCACTTGTCAACATGGAGTCTGTGTGGTAGTTTACAGTGCATTCGTAAAGTATTTCCACATTTTGTTACGTTACAACCTTATTCTAAAATTGATTAAATAAACAATTTTCCTCAAATCTACAAACAATACTGTTTTTTAGAAATGTTTGCAAATTTATTAACTAATAAAAACAGAACCTTCCAGAAGGACAACCGTCTCTGCAGCTCTCCACCAATCAGGCCTTTATGGTAGAGTGGCCAGATGGAAGCCACTCCTCAGTAAAAGGCACATGACAGCCCGCTTGGAGTTTGCCAAAAGGCACCTAAAGGACTCACAGACCATGAAAAACAAGATTCTCTGGTCATGGTGGTGGCAACATCATGCTGTGGGGATGTTTTTCATAGGAAGAGACTGGGAGACTAGTCAGGATCGAGGGAAAGATGAACGGAGCAAAGTACAGAGAGATCCTTGATGAAAACCTGCTCCACACAGCCAAGATAACGCAGGAGTGGTTTCGGGACAAGTCTCTGAATATCCTTGAGTGGCCACTGCCAAAGGTGCTTCAACAAAGCACTGAGTAAAGGGTCTGAATACTTATGTAGATGTGATATTTAAAAATATATAAAAACAGTTTTTTGTTTTGTCATTATGGGGTATTGTCTGTAGATTGATGACGGGAAAAAATATTTAATCTATTTTAGAATAAGGCTGTAACGTAACACAATGTGTAAAAAGTCAAGGGTCTGAATACTTTCAGAATGCACTGTATGTATCTGCATGACATAAATAGGATATATCACATGTGTATGTGTTAGTTAAGGTCTGGTTGATGTGCTTTGCCGACACCCTCTATTCTCATATCATTGAAATGGACCTATACATCCAAACCAATATATCTATTTCCTGTTCCTGTTCTATGTTGTCTTGGCCACATCCCTGATGTGCTTCTTCATTTAGTTTTAACTGGCCTAAGTGTATCTGTTTTTGACTTCTTCAATTCAAATGCTTCTTTCTTTTTGTGTGTTTTCTGTGTGATTGTCTGTCCATAAAGGGTTATTACTCTATGAGTCCTTATGATGATGGATATGTAAGTTTTCCTGACGTTTTCAACCTTTTGTTCTGTCGTCCCGCCTTCTCCCGTCTTGCACCTTGCCTTTTCGGCCTGTCCCTCCCTCTATCCCTCCTCCTCTCCACTAGACCTTTACATGGCTCCTTGTCTTGCACCCATACTCCAGTGTGTTCTCTTCTTCACGTTAGATTGCCTAGTTTAATGGGATGTTTGTTCTTGGTTCTCTTTGGTGAAATCCCTAAGGGGCGTAGCCAGCAACTTCATTAAGCATGGGCTTGTCCCCGTCCATAGATTGCCATCATCTCATCTCTCTGTTGGCTATACCTTTAGGAAATTAAAAGGCCACTTGTATGTATAACAACATCGATCCCAGCCCTCCCTGTTTCCTTTTATACAAGTCCCAACCAATGTTCCCTCAAAAATTTTTTTGACACTGAGCAAATTTCTGTGCAAACTTGAACATTGAAAACTTCCAGCACGCGTTTACTGTGAACATTTAGGCTGTACCCGCTTTAAGTTGTTTTAGGCCGTCATTGTAAATAAGAGTTTGTTCTTAACTGACTTGCCTAGTTAAATAAAGGTTGAATAAAACATGATGATGATGATGATGATGATAATAATAAAAAAACATGCAGGGTTTGACATGAACCTGTTTGTCCTCTGGTCCTTCAGACAAGGAGGAGACTGAATGTTGTTGTGTTGTTTGATACAAAAAACCACTTTACTAAATAAAATGCATTAATATTCCCATACCATTATTACAGAGAATCAGATAAATGATGCTACCCTCTGCCTATTGGCTACTTAGCTTATTCAAGCCTGTCTCAAAATACAACACTGCCCCTTTAAGACAAAAAAAAAGCTCTTTACCGGACTCGCTTTTCAAAGATGTCTAGAAATGTACACGTTATGTGCTCTTGTAGGAAGCAATCACTCCCCTATTGCTGACTATAAATGATCTATAACTGGGCTAATATCTCACTAACTAGCAAAGGATATGAACAAAATGTGCACACGTGCCTACATGCAGCACTGGCTGTGAATTCTAAATAAGCACATCTACTGACGACCGCTCATGCTGTAAACACAGTCCAGTCAAGGTAAATAGCACAGATCCATATATGGCAATGGTCTATTTGCATATAGGCCTACTGCAGCTCTGATTGGTTATGCCGCCCCGGTCTGTGTAGAGCAGGGTTGTCCAACCATCCGGATCTACTGGTTTTCATTTTTAAAATTTGTTTTATGATCATACATCTACTCAAATTCAGCCACACAAATCAATGCCTATAATCGACAGTTCTCCATTCACAGCAATGTCTGAATAGTCACGTGATTTACATAAAATATAACCAGTCCCTGCCCGCTTATAGTTAGCCCGGTCAGATGCCGCCCGCCAACTCCAAGTCTAGGTCACGGTGATGCCAGGCAGGTAGCTAGCTAGCTAACTTTGTAGCCAGATTCGTTCTTAAGTTGTGTGGTCGACAGCAGCAATAATGAGTGAAGGGAAGGATACAAAAAACACAGAAAACGTATCATTTCCACAAGGAATGGGAGGATTATTCTTTCATGTCATGTCAAATGTGTGCTTCATCTGCCATAAGAGCATCGCTATCCCAAAGAAAGGTAACAGAACAACATTTTAAAACCACACACAAAACCCAGGAAAGAGATTTTCCAGCAAAGACTGAATTACGAAGAAGAAAGGTACAAGAACTAAAAAATCTGTCAACTGTCAGCGCAGCAGTTAATTTTCACAAGGCCTGTGACCAAAGGGAAGGCAGCAACCATAGCATCTTATCGTGTCAGTCGCGTTCTTGCCAAGCATAACGAGTCGTTCAAAGATGGGGAGATGATCAAGGAAGCATTAATTGAGGCTGCAGACTCCCTGTTTGGAGATTTTAAGAATAAGACTGAAATTATAGCTGCCTTCAATGACATTCAGTTGTCCAGAAATACGGTGACAAGAAGATGTGAGGGAATAGCGGAGAACCTTGAGGATCAACAGAAGAAGGATATTGACAACAGCGAGTGTTATTCCCTCCAGTTTGACGAGTCCACAGATATGGTAGATGTGGAACAGTTATACGTTTTCATCAGAATGGTATTTGACAACATGAGTACAAAGGAGGAACTACTCACCATTTTGCCTGAAAGGACAAACAAGTGGAAGATATTTTTCAAGCTTTTATGGAGTTTGCCAACAAATTCCAACTGCCCTTTTGTAAGCTTGTCTCCATTACTACCGATGGGACCCGCTATGGTGCCGCGTTAGTGGGTTGGTTGCATTGTGCAAACGAGATTATTCTTTCCCAGACTTTCTTAGTTATCACTGCGTAATTCATCAGCAAGCTTTGTGCAGGAAGATGTTAAACATGAAAGAGGTGATGGATGTTGCAATGAAGATTGTGTGTTCTATTCGAGCAAGAAGCCTACAGCGGAGGCTATTTCGCGCTCCCTTAGAAGAGACTGAAGCGGAGCACACGGATGGGCGGTGGCTGAGCCGAGGTACAGTTTTAGGGAGATTCAGTGAGCTGTTGCCTGAAATCAAGGATTTTCTCAAGGTCTCCAAACAACATGCAGAACATGCACAGCTAGAGGACACACAGTGGCTCCTGGATTGAGCTTTTCTCACTGACCTAATTTACAGGATTAATTAATTGAATGTAGAACTGCAAGGAAAAGGCTAACATATAATTGACATGATCAGCTCTGTTTAAAGCAAACTACAACTTCTCACAAGAAAACTGCAACGTAAGGACCTGCACTTCTTTCAACACATGCATTCAGAACTTGAACGTCAGGGCAAGGATACAGCACAGCTTGACAGCGCACGTTACGTGGAGCAAGTCTGAGTTTGACAGTCATTTCACTGACTTTGCATCACTTGAGCCTATTGCCAGTTATATGTGCTTTCCGTTTGGCACAGACATAAATGTGGACGTCATTGCCTCCAAAATGGGATCACTTTCTATAGCAGAAACTGAAATTCTCACCCTTCAAAATGACATTCAGCTGAAATCCAGCGCAACCACTGAGATGAAGGAAGAGTTCTGGGAGCTTCTGCTAGAGGAGAAGAATCCCAACATAAGAAGATGTGGAAAACATGTTATTGGTCCACATTATATTTGGGTATCAAATAGGTATCATAGCGGCAGGTCTATACACAGTAGTGTGTTGATTTCATACATTTTGTTGGTTGGTTTAGATTTAGAGACTGGTATATCTGGAAAAAGTAGATCTCACGTCAAAGAAAGTTGGGCACACCTGCTGTAGAGGATAGAGTGCGGGCTGAGTCATCCGTGTCAATGCAATAGAATCCTATTCTGATGCATTCTGCCAAAAATGAACTATGCAAAATATCTTGCATAGTTCATTTTGTTGCGTTGATTCGATTACAAATGCCACAGTAAAGGGAAACGTTGACACTGTTAGCTAACAGGGAAAACTCTAGCAGTTCCATCTCGTGCTTCTCTCCACGGGCTGGTATTTCTACTGCACGACTGTCTCGGGCGCGAACGCGCGCAACTTAGAGAGAACATTGGTCCCAACTGACCTGTGAAAATTTAAGAAGAATGATGACACTTCTTATTTTAAGCACTGTTCCCATGCCAAAGAGCCAAACAGAATAGGGGAAAGTAGCTGAAAAATGTATAAACTATATAAACTTTTAAGCAAGATAATTACATAATAGCCTACAACCCGGATTTCACTTTGACGAAAAAAGACCCTCTGTTGCACTAACTGGAACTTTGGTATAATCTGTTTTTAAGATTTTAGATTTCCTCATTCCTAGAATCTTAGGTTTAAGGCAGTTGGTGCTTTCCAGTTAGGGTCAACCTCTTCCCCAGCCACACAAAGAAGGACTGTGTTCTCCATTGGAATACAACACCATAATTGCAGTATCATTGTCGTAGTCTTCTTTCATTATTATAGATGGCTCTCACAGATTTCACTGTCTACCTGCCAATGGGGGAAAACCAAAACTCAGACAGTCCACCCAAATACCTGAATTATATTAGGATACACATATTAAACATTAAGTTCCACAATGGCCAATTATGAGTCTTCCCCAATAGGCATTACAAAGAGATACGATAGTGTAGACGATAAGTCGACTGTTTCTGTAAACTGTGTGTGGGAATTCGATTCCAGTGTCTGCAGTATTATTATAGATATACCATTAAAAGCTTTTTTTATTTTTCATGCTCAAAACAATAACTCTTCATCAGTCAATGGCCTTAATCTTATAGACCGTACGAGGCCATAAATAACTCAAAAGGAATATAGACGGAAATTGATAAGTGTTCTTGCCTTTTAGAAAATACTCCTTTCTCATTCTAACTAACCATATTGCATGTTCTGGCCTAAAGTCCCTGTCGTTCATTTCAGTTCGGCTTGGGGCAACTAAACTATCAGAATCAAGTCATAGAAAAGGCTAATCTCCTTAACATTCCCATATCTCAACGTCCTCTCTGGGGGAAGCTGCTGCAGGAGACTGGTCACAGTAAATCCTCTGTCAAATGTCACAGGCAGAACATGACATGAACACCTGTCCCCTTCATGCTTGGAGGAACAGACATGTTTAGAAATTCTCCCCATCACGTTCTATCTACACCAGGGCCAGAGATTTTATGGGTCACCTCACTGACCTTTTCCTCAAGCTTATCATCCAGGTTGGAGGTTGGATTTCAGTTGGAAACACGCTAATTACTACTTTGAAACCTCAGCCGAAGCCTTAGCTAGGTCTGTTCCGTCCAAAGCTCTCTCACAATATCAGGCCTATAGGACAGGTGTAGCAAATCTTGAAACACGAAAGGAATTGGTTGCTACTCACTAACACCCCGCACCTTGTGTTCCTCCTTGCTCATTGGATTGGGCAGTGTCCCTGTCACTCAATGCATGGGCACTGTTGCTATAGGTTACACCCAGGGATTGTGCATGTGACCAAACCATAACCTGCACGCATTAACCCCTGTCCGTCCGTTAGTGCATTAGTTAACCTAACCTAACCACCGTTTTATTTAGGGTGATGGGGGAAACTTGGGTAAGTATAAGACAGCTGAGCAAGAACATACCTCATCTGCTGGATACGAACAACCCTATGTTTTGACATCTTTTCTAAGATGATCAATAAAACCACAAAAAGCTACTCTAAATATGTCAGTAATCTTCGTGTCTGTGGTCACTGGGATGGTTGTGGTTGAAATTTAAAATACTACAATTTGCTCTAATACTACAATTTTGTCTTTCTCTCTCCCAGGCTTCCTCATTGCTACGAGCGTCTATTGCACCTCCGTAAGTCCCTCATTGACTTGTTCTGTGGAAACTGCTGGGAAAATGGCATGTTGAAAAAAGCACTTAATAAATGTTCAAAATGGCACACAGTGTGCAGGAGTCCTGTTGCATTACCTTAAATTACCTTAGACATACTTAGTTGAATATGGGCTCACTGGTATATTTAATTCCATAAGACAGTTTATCATGACCTGGGATTTACCATCACAGTGAACTGGCAGGTAGTTTATTATGAACTGGGATTTACCATCACAGTGAACTGGCAGGTAGTTTATCATGACCTGGGATTTACCATCACAGTGAACTGGCAGGTAGTTTATTATGAACTGGGATTTACCATCACAGTGAACTGGCAGGTAGTTTATTATGAACTGGGATTTACCATCACAGTGAACTGGCAGGTAGTTTATTATGAACTGGGATTTACCATCACAGTGAACTGGCAGGTAGTTTATTATGAACTGGGATTTACCATCACAGTGAACTGGCAGGTAGTTTATTATGAACTGGGATTTACCATCTCAGTGAACTGGCAGGTAGTTTATTATGAACTGGGATTTACCATCTCAGTGAACTGGTAGGTAGTTTATTATGATCTGGAATCTACCATCTCAGTGAACTGGCAGATAGTTTATTATGATCGGGGATCTACCATCTCAGTGAACTGGCAGATAGTTTATTATGATCGGGGATCTACCATCTCAGTGAACTGGCAGATAGTTTATTATGACCTGGGATCTACCATCTCAGTGAACTGGCAGATAGTTTATTATGACCTGGGATTTACCATCACAGTGAGCTGGTAGGTAGTTTATTATGATCTGGGATCTACCATCACAGTGAACTAGCAGGTCCTAGTTTTGTCTCACCTGGACTACTGTGGACTAGGTTCCACAAAGAGGGGCTTAGGAAAAATACTATTGGCCCATAACAGGACAGCACGGCTGGCCCTTAATGTACACAGAGAGCTAAGATTAATAATATGCATGTCAGTCTCTCCTGGCTCAAAGTAGAGGAGAGATGGACTTCATCACTACTTGTATTTGTGGGAAGTATTGACATGTTGAATACACCAAGCTGTGTAAGTCTGTTTGAATTACTGGCACACAGCTCAGACACCCATGCATACCCCACAAGACCTTCACAGTCCCCAAGTCCAGAACAGACTATGGGAGGCACACAGTACTACATAGAGCCATGACTACATGGAACTCTATTCCACATCAAGTAACTCATGCCAGCAGTAAAATGACATAAGAAAACCAGATAAAATACACCTTATGGAACAGCAGGGACTGTGAAGTAACACAAACATAGGCACAGACACATGCATACACACACATGATAACATACACACTATAGACACACATACACATGGATTTAGTGTTGCAGATATGTTGTAGTAGAGTAGTGGCCTGAGGGCACACACTTAATGTGTTGTAAATCTGTTAGGAATGTATTGTAATTTAGCTGAGAGTAGCTGCTGCCTTGGCAGGAACTAATGGGGATCCATAATAAACCCCAGGAAGAGTAGCTGCTGCCTTGGCAGGAACTACTGGGGATCCATAATAAACCCCAGGAAGAGTAGCTGCTGCCTTGGCAGGAACTAATGGGGATCCATAATAAACCCCAGGAAGAGTAGCTGCTGCCTTGGCAGGAACTAATGGGGATCCATAATAAAGAGTAGCTGCTGCCTTGACAGGAACTACCGGGGATCCATAATAAATTCAAACTAGAGCAGGTAGTTTGTGAAAAACACCCACCATCTCCCCTATGCAGGAGGCCTAAGGAGGTGCCGCTGCTGCCCTCTCTGGACTATGACAAGCTGAAGAGGGACCTGCTGGGTGGCTCAGACAGACTCAAGGCCCTGCTACTCCAGGCCCTGTGCTGGGTTAGTCAGACAGCCTGGACATGCCTAGGCCTACTACTACTGCTCTGTCTCTCTCTGTCTCTCTCTCTCTCTGTCTCTCTCTCTCTCTGTGTGTCTCTGTCTCTCTCTGTGTCTCTCTGTCTCTCTCTGTCTCTGTGTCTCTCTCTCTCTGTGTCTGTCTGTCCTGTCTGTCCTGTCTGTCTGGTCTGTCTGTCCTGTCTGTCCTGTCTGTCCGTCTGCCTGCCCGCCTGCCCGCCTGCCCGCCTGCCTGCCTGCGTCATCATCTTGTGTGTTCTCCCATCCCCAGAGGCTGACCCGTTCTCTCCATGGTGAGCAGAGGGACACGGTACTGCAGGCCTACATTAGCAACGACCTCCTAGATCACCACAGCACCAGAAAGGTGGGTTACAGGCAGGGTGGTTTATGGTGAACTTACAGGGTGACATTAGGTTCTGAGACAACCATGAGATAACCATTAGACAGATTATCTGACAGGTAACGGTCTGTAAAAAACATAGGAAACCACCAAACCATCTCTCTCTTCTCCCAAAAGTGGGCACTCATTCACTTACCCTTAAGGTTTTAAAGCATTGGTAAGTGCAACACTTCAGAGAAAAGAGGGATGAATTGTTGCTCTTAATGGTTCAAGGAAAGCTCTTGAATGGCTAAAGAGTCCACTCACAGGCTTTCACAGGTTCTAAATGTTGGGATGATTTCATATTCGACTTGGTGGTAGGTCATGAACTCTTTTGGTAAAGCCAAAGTTCATCAGCTTCTCTCAAGT
The DNA here is from genome assembly GCA_023634145.1 of Thymallus thymallus. Taxonomy (NCBI): domain Eukaryota; kingdom Metazoa; phylum Chordata; class Actinopteri; order Salmoniformes; family Salmonidae; genus Thymallus; species Thymallus thymallus. The sequence continues at coordinate 3,821,537 of CM042414.1, forward strand.
AGGCTAGAAAAAGACAATCGAACATCTGAACATCTCACTCTCTTCAGTAAACATGTTATCTCATTATTTCAACCTTTTTACGAAACAGCCCGTACCTCCGATTCAGTGCCAGTAGCACAGTTTTTCTCCTGGCATCTTGATTTTCCACCATAGGGAAGGAATCAAGGAGGGCCCTTGCATCATTGTTCATACAATTCATGGGTTCACTAGAAGATCGTTTGCCCCGAGAGTAGTAAGGAGTAAGTGTCTTTGTGATGATGTTTATTGTTTTTGATTGGCTAGAAAAAGATAACTCCCCTTTTTCTACTGCAACAGTCAACCACAGGAGGATTCATGAGCCCGCTCTCAATGAGTGTAGACAGCCTGCTTCTGCTGCTCTGCTACTCGTCAGATGGGGAGGAGAGGAGGTAGGGGGCCCATGTGAGTAACTGGGGGGCCCTGCCTTGATTGAGTAAACAATTATTTAAAAAAAAAAAAAACAGAATAATAAACACATTTGACTGGTCAATTGTGTGAGTCAGGGGCTGGACCCAAACCCAAACCCATAGGGGGCCCAAGAGGCAAAAACATTTACGTTCAAAATACACCAGAGAGCATAATTTAGCCACAGAGGATCAATAGTTTCAAAAAACTTAGCAATGGCTGCCAGTCTTGACTTGAATGGAAATCTCAGGATTATATTTTCTATGGTTGGTTGCGGCTGTCTGTTTGCCTTTTGCTAAATACAATTGCGGGAAAAAACGTACAGTTTGGCCATCATGGCTGTCGGTCCAAACGATTAGCCAAACAAGGGAACCTAGCTTGCAACCTAACCCCCTAAGCCCTCGTTTTTGATCGAGTTTGCGAGTGTACAATTATGTTCACTTTGGGGCCTGAAACGCCCCATAATTCAATTTGCGATGCTTGTACATCCGCTAAGAAAAGTCCGCCAACATACAAGTCAACATACGAGTCAACATACAGTTAAAGTAAAACTAATGTTAATGTTAATAAGTTATAAATTGTGCTATTAATGGACATGACATCACAAACACATCTAGTAAAAATAATTATGTTTTGTTTGGTTAGCTTTTGCTTCTTCAGATGTTACATCCAGGCAGGCTAACGTTAGTTAGCTAATTAATTTGCTAGCTATCATACAGTAGGCGTATATTAATAATGATATAGTTAATATAAGTAGACATGCAATCATAAATGACTGTAGCGGATATAAAGCACCTACAAGCTACCGGTGGCTGAAAAACACAATCATGGCGGGATGAACGAGTGTCGAATTTCCAGGCAAGGCAATTTCCAGGCAACTCCCTCGCCCTGCAAGTGTACACTCGTCAGACGTCATGATACTTCATCAGAAGTGTCCACTTAATTTGAGGGCTGAGGGGATAGGGTGTGTCTTTTTAAGTGTTTGGACTGCAGCCCAGGAAGTGATGTTGCAGGCAAGCTCAGTGCTGCCCCCTCTCATTGAGTAACTCAAGTTTTTTAGATGGCAATTTTTCCATTCACTATAATTGAGGATCCTGTTTTCTGCTAACAATGCCTGCAGTACCGCGGTCGGACTTGAACTTCCATTGCTTCAATGAGAAGGGGGAGGTGGTTCTCCCCTGACCTGCTCCAATGTCATGTGATGAGGGTAGTTTTGTGTGGTGGCTCGCTTGAGACTTTGGCTCGTAGCCCAAATATTAATGGAAAGGTTTTAGGGAAATTATTTCACTTTGACAGTTGAAATTGTCTTCTTTGATTACAATGAGCATGGCCGAGCACTTGCATTGTTCATATAGTGACTAGTGAAGATTTGATTTAATGTTGTACATAAAAACAGCTGAAATCCTGGATAGTTACCAGACCAAAAATATATGTTTTCCTACCGGACAATCCCACAGTGTTTTTTGAATTGCCTATGGGAAATTCATCAGCAATACGTTAGACTATGTACAGTAACTTGCATATGAAATGGTGAACCATCCATTGTCCATTATACTGTATCTCCCAGTGGCTTCCCCATAACAAATCAGCCTTGGAATATGTTTTGCAGAAAACTGTGCTCCTCTTGATGAGGTGGAAGAATGAGATGGTCAGGCAGTACATGGCTCGTCTCATCAATGCTTTCGCTTCCCTCGCAGAGGGTAAGTCATATGTTATTTAATGTTTTGTAGTATACAGCGCCTTCAGAACAACCCCTTGACTTTTTACAGATCATATTGTGTTACAGCCTGAATTCAAAATGGATTAAATGTACATGTTGTGTCAGTGATCAACACAAAATACCCCATAATGTCAGTGGAATTTAGTTTGTTATTATTTTTATTAATTATTAATAAAATACTTAAACGACTTGTGTCAATAAGTATTCAACCCCTTTGTTATCACAAGTTGCATAGACTCATTCCGTGTTCAATAACAGGGGTTAATTTCAAGCACAGATTCAACCACAAAGACCAGGGTGGTTTCCCTACTTGATTGGTAGATGTGTACAGTCAGTCACTACAAACATACAGGAGTCCTTCCTAACTCAGTTGCCAGAGAGGATGGAAACATGAGGCCAATGGTGATTTTGGAGCATGGATTCTAGGCTTTATTCCATGGTCGATTGTGGTGACCCCTGGTTGTGTTGTGTGTGTGTGTGTGTGTGTGTGTGTGTGTGCTGTTCCAGGTCGTGGTTACCTGTCCCAGGTCCCCTCTTTGTTGAGGCTGCTCATTGAGTCTCTAAGGACAGAGGAGAAGGACTCTGGGAGCAGAGAGAATGTTCTGGGAGCCCTGCAGAAACTCAGTCTCAGGTACACTCCTCTTCCTCACACACTCCCACACACAAACTTCCTCAGCCACGAACACACACACACCATTTGGACCATTAACCTGTATGTGATTGTAATGTGTATTGTACTGTAGGGTTTAGCATCCTGGTATGGTGTTGTATTATATTAAGCTACAGTAGCCTATATTATGATATGACAATCTTTTTCACTTTTTACCAGTCATAATACCACTCTGTAGCACGTTGTGAGGGGTTAACTGTATCCACAATCAGCCCTAGTAGAGTAGACTATATAAATAGATTTTTGTGACACACCTAGTAGCGTCCAGGCATGACCCTGTAGGCTTTGTTTCTCTGTGTTTGCTCGTTTCTGTGCGTCTGTCTGTGGGTGTGAACACGTGAATGTTTGGGTTTTGTGTACATATCCCTGTGTGTGCGTGGTGTGTGTGTGTATATCCATTTGCGTGAATGTGTATGCATTTGTCTGTTAATGTGTGTGCGTTAATGTGTGTGTGTGTGTGTGTGTGCTCTAGGCGGAGCCAGCAGTCAGCCATGATAGAGGACGGTCTGATTGACTGGCTGGTAGATGAGCTGAAGGACTCTGACTGTCTGTCTGACTACACTCTGGAGTACGCTGTGGCCCTGCTGATGAACCTATGTCTACGCACCAAAGGTAGCTTATAAACACCTGGTACATTCCTCACCTGGTACCACCCATACCTGGTACACTCCCCACCTAGTACAACACCCAATAGCCTGGTCCCAGATCTGTTTGTGCCATCTTGCCAACTCTTACTATGACAAAGACAATAGGAGTTGTCTGTACAACAAAAACAGATCTGGGACCAGGCTACGTTTCCCTCAGTCTAGTGTTTCCCTCAGTCTAGTGTTTCCCTCAGTCCAGTGTTTCCATCAAAATCCCCCAAAACAACAAGCAGGCCCTCAATTGAAACCAATAGAATCAAATTAAATTGTATTTGTCACGTGCGCCGAATACTGCTGAAATTGCTCCTTAAAGACATGCTCAGGAATATTGGTGACGACTACGTATTTTTTAAACCTCCCGCTTTGTGCTGGATGTGTCAATGTGTAGTTCATAAATGCTTAATGTATCAGCAGAAGTACTGTTTTACCTCAATTAGCCACTAAATCCCTAGTTTGAAAGAGAAGCTGTGTGGGCCACCCTCCCCATTTGAGTGACTGCTAGCCAGCAGTGATCCCTTCCCTCTGCCATAGAATTAGAATGAGTTAGCTAGTTAGATCTCAAAATACCTATGACAATATACAGTACATCATATTATCTGCCATTTAGCACACGCTTTTATGCAAAGCCATGCTCTACCAACTGAGCCACACAAGACCCTATACTTCTACTCACTGCTCATAGACTTCTGGCCCTGGGTCTAATGTTAAATGTCCATTGATGTCACTGTAAGGGATTGATGCAGAGAACAGAATGAAAGCTTCTTCTTCTAACTCGTATCTCTGTCTAGATTACTTGTCTTCTTGTTCTGTCAGACCCGTATCTAACTCTAACCCGTATCTCTGTCTAGATGACTTGTCTTCTTGTTCTGTCAGACCCGTATCTAACTCTAACCCGTATCTCTGTCTAGATGACTTGTCTTCTTGTTCTGTCAGACCCATATCTAACTCTAACCCGTATCTCTGTCTAGATGACTTATCTTCTTGTTCTGTCAGACCCGTATCTAACTCTAACCCGTATCTCTGTCTAGATGACTTGTCTTCTTGTTCTGTCAGACCCGTATCTAACTCTAACCCGTATCTCTGTCTAGATGACTTGTCTTCTTGTTCTGTCAGACCCGTATCTAACTCTAACCCGTATCTCTGTCTAGATGACTTGTCGTCTTGTTCTGTCAGACCCGTATCTAACTCTAACCCGTATCTCTGTCTAGATGACTTGTCTTCTTGTTCTGTCAGACCCGTATCTAACTCTAACCCGTATCTCTGTCTAGATGACTTGTCTTCTTGTTCTGTCAGACCCGTATCTAACTCTAACCCGTATCTCTGTCTAGATGACTTGTCTTCTTGTTCTGTCAGAACTGTATCTAACCCTAACCCGTATCTCTGTCTAGATGACTTGTCTTCTTGTTCTGTCAGACCCGTATCTGTCATGATGACTTTCTTTCTTGTTCCAGGAAAGAGGAAGTGTGCTGAGAACCCTAAACAAGTGTTGAAGGTTCTGACAGACCTACTGGGACACGAGAACCACGAGGTAACACACACATACACACACACACACACACACTCTCCTGGTCACACGCACAAACATGCACTTACACACACAACTCTAACACACACACCCACACACACACAGACAGACAACCGCAGTTGTGAATGTACACAAACCACTCACATATAAAACACACACAGACACAGACACACACAGAGGTTAATCCGCACCAAGACGCTGAGAACAGTCCCAACTGATCACTAGGCTCGTCTGCTTGCCGGCGTGATGGCGGTGTACTGTATGGTACGGTCGTGTGGTATCCATATTTTCAAACTGTCCTTTTCTAGTCGAGTCGTTAGAGCGTTGGGCCCGTAACCGAAAGGTTGCTGGATTTAATCCCCGATCTGACAAGGAAAAAAATCTGTCATTCTGCAGATTTTTTTCTCCCTGAACAAGGCACTGTTCCTAGGCTGTCATTGTAAATAAGAATTTGTTCTTAACTGACTTGCCTAGTTGAATAAAGTTTAAATAAAAAATATATATACGAGAGACGTGCAAATGAACAAAGTCTTAATGCATTCATACTGGCTCTGAAGCAGCATGGTTACCCACTGTGTCTGTGTGGAGTATGGAGTCGCTAGGGCAACGGGCCTGCCTGCTCTGCTTGGCAGAAAGCCTACACTGTGTGATGCCCGTCACCTTATTAATTCAGATAACTACCAAGTTAAACGTTAATGCAGAATTCTTCATTTTTCACACGCCATTTTTTCTGTAAACACATTAGAAATCTTTTAATGCTTTTTGTAAACACAGATGTAAAATGTTTGTTATTCTACTTTCTGCTCGGCATCAGACAAATGCTGTGCTTCAGTTGCATTTCTCCACTCTGGATGAGAATTCACTAAGGGCATCCTATCAGCAGACAGCGCTCTGACTGATGTGGAGCTACTTTTCTCAGCTACTTTTCTCGGCGTAGCCAGACTACTTTTCTCTGGTAAAATGCAAGGTTAACTTTAAGCAAAACATTAGGAAATGTAGCTGGCTATACCGAGAAAAGCCTAGTTATTGTTGTTGATGATGGGATCAAGGTAGGGTTGGGTCTCCCGAGGCCTCGGTGTAAGTGTGTGTCCACCCGCTTACAGGCTTGCGTTTTTACAGATTCGGCCGTACGTGAACGGAGCCTTGTACAGCATCCTGTGTATTCCTGCGGTACGAGAGGAAGCCAAGGAGATGGTTAGTGTGCGCTTGCAACGCCAGGGTTGTGGGTTTAATTCCCACAGGTGTCCCGAATGAAAAAAAATTTGTACTCACTACTGTAAGTCGCTCTGTGTGTGTGTGTGTGTGTGCACATGTGTAGAGTATGGAGGAGATCCTTCGTTGTTACAGTAAAGAGGAGAACCCAGAGCTCAACAGGCAGATTGAGTTCATCATCAAACAGCTCAACTCAGGTCAGTCAGTCACACACATATTTAAAAACAAAGTCAATGTCATAATGTATGCATACAGCCCTACATTGGCACATATTGGCATGCACACAATATACAGTGCCTTCCGAAAGTATTTAGAACACTTTTTTTTTTAAATTACTTATTCTAAAATTGATGAACTAGTGTTTTTCCCTCATCAATCTACACACAATACCCCATAATGCCAAAGCAAAAACACGTTTTTAGAAATGTTTGCAAATTATTATTTTTTGAAACCCTGAAATGTCAGTATTCAGACCCTTTACTCAGTATTTTGTTGAAGCATCTTTGGCAGAGATTATAGCCTCGAGTCTTCTTGGGTATGATGCTGCCACCACCATGCTTCACCGTAGGGATTGTGCCAGGTTTCCTCCAGACGTGATACTTGGTATTCAGGCCATTAAGTTCAATCTTGGTTTCATCAGACCAGAGAATCTCGTTTCTCATGGTTTGAGAGTCTTTAGGTGCCTTTTGGCAAACTCCAAGCGGGCTGTCATGTGCCTTTTACTGAGGAGTGACTTCCGTCTGGCTACTCTACCATAAAGGCCTGATTGGTGGAGAGCTGCAGAGATGGTTGTCCTTCTGGAAGGTTCTCCTATCGCCACAGAGGAACTCTGGAGCTCTGTCTTAGTGACCATGGGGTTCTTGGTCACCTCCCTGACCAAGGCCATTCTCCCCGGATTGCTCAGTTTGGCCGGGCGGCCAGCTCTAGGAAGATTTCATAAAACCTGTTTTCGCTTTGTCATTATAGGTTATTGTGTGTAGATTGATGAGGAACATGTTGTTATTTAATCCATTTTAGAATAAGGCTGTAACGTAACAAAATGTGGAAAAAGTCAAGTGGTCTGAATACTTTCCGAATGTACTGTACGTATACATGCACTGTATTCACAGAATCACATTATTCTCCTTTTTCACACTGGCATGCTCATAGTACAGATGCACAACATCAGTCATTCTAATTCTATGTATAGTAAACACACCTACAGACACTGTTTTGTCGGAGGTGACTGTATTTACAAGCTGTAGTTTCTGCATGTTCTATCTGACCTCTCACCTTTGTGAGCTGGAGCTGACGTGACGTGTCTCTTTTCTAACCAGGGGAGGTGACTGGAGAGGGACCAGAGTCTGAGGACGAAGACGAGGATGACGATGATGATGTAAGCCCACCTCTGTCCCCTAGACACTGTTAACTTCAAATGACACAACGACTAGGTTCCAATTTAACAACGTTTACTTCACCGTTTTACCACAGTACATAGTCGCCGTCACACACCAGGTCCATCTCCAATGAGACTACTGCGCAGGCATACTAATAACAGAGTGATAGCACCATAATAACAGAAATATAGGCATACTTAAAACATGAACTTAAGACACACCGCCACAGATGGGACGTACACACGTCTACCTACCAACCCTGCCGGCTGCCACACACACACACATATACTAACCCTGAAACACTCACACGCTGCCTTTTGTCAAACCAGTCCTTTGAACCTCAGTCACACACACACACACATTCCTACATCAAGAACGCCTCCCCAAAAAATGTATATGAAAAGAGAGGGAAGGATCAACGATGAAATAAAAAAAGCTACAACGTTTGACACGGTTCCCAAACTGCTAGATGGCAATCTCAGTTTCCCCGTTCACTGACCCTCTACGAGCAAATATATGAGACACTGTACTTCCATTGGCAAGTGAGATCAGTACAAAGTGAAATCACCCTATCATCCCAAATGTAGTGCCATTTATATCTCCCTAATAACCTGTAATAATAGTGTAACCATTTTGCTCATAATAGAATGCTGCCATTGTTGGTGTTACCAGAAAGGAGGAAACAGTGCCTTGGTTATAGTTTTTGAGAGGAGCATCCGGCAGCGTAGTAAAACAAAAATCGCAACACATGAACGGATTTCAGATTTTAAGTCTTTACGAACAAACCCATCAATCACCAATACTTTCTCTCTTTCCATGGTCTCAAATTCTTCAGTGCAATAAGAAAAATTGAATTGAAATCAATGTTTTTCTTTCTGAATTGAAGTGGAATTGAACCTGACCCTGGTGTGGATCTATGATGACCATGTCTTGTGTTTGTAACAGGAAGACGCGATGGAGACGGACCTGGACAAAGAGGAAATGCTTCAGGTGCAGCCCAGAGAGCTGTCTGGAGAGACACTGCTGACCACTGAGTACCTGGGGGTGAGAGACTCACACATCGAACAGCGCAAACCGATCTGGGATCAGGCTAGTTATTGTGGCACCTTGTCCTGTGACACATTGACGTTCTCGTGTGTGTGCAGATCATGACCAACATGGCAACGAGGGTGAAGACGAGATCGGCAGCTCCTCCTGGACGGAGTGTTGAGGAACCTCTGCAGCGACCCGTGACCCCTAGCTCCCACCGAAATACACACACCATGCAAGTAGTGCACGCACACACACACACACGTACACACACTAGTCTGACATACTCACACGCATATACTGTATACACACAACATCAAGCAATACATTCAAGACTAGAGGCTGTTAGTGTTGAATGCTGGCCCGTGTTCAATACAATACACTATTTGGAGTATCTGCCAGTCCCCAGTAAATGGGGAGGGTTAATATTACACCATGATGTACTGTTGTCCCTTATAGTGTCAGAGGGGTGTCAGACAATACCATAGGGGATCATTCAAATTTGGGGCTTTTTAAAAAATATTCCATAATATGCCATTCTACAAACAAATGAATAACCCGATAGCAGTGACAGAGAATTAACACTGTAGCAGCAAAGTTCCCTATCCACTGCTCCAGTCAAGTGGATTCTATGCTTTAGGAATAATGAATTAGCCCAGTGTTTAGAATGTGACTGACATGTATTTATCAGTGAAAGTGGGAAGAAAGCACCAACTAAGAAAGTACTTGAGAAGAGGCCATAAAACACACTATAACTGGTTGTGACACCTTTAGCTACAATGACTCCAACCAAACTGGGCTGACTGAGGCCATGGGACAGCTCCAGACTGATGGGATGTGGCACGTCTCACCACTACCTCCTGGGCTGACTGAGGCCATGGGACAGCTCCAGACTGATGGGATGTGGCACGTCTCACCACTACATCCTGGGCTGACTGAGGCCATGGGACAGCTCCAGACTGATGGGATGTGGCACGTCTCACCACTACCTCCTGGGCTGACTGAGGCCATGGGACAGCTCCAGACTGATGGGAGGTGGCACGTCTCACCACTACCTCCTGGGCTGACTGAGGCCATGGGACAGCTCCAGACTGATGGGAGGTGGCACGTCTCACCACTACCTCCTGGGCTGACTGAGGCCATGGGACAGCTCCAGACTGATGGGAGGTGGCACGTCTCACCACTACCTCCTGGGCTGACTGAGGCCAAGTTTTCCTCTGCCTTTCTGTCTGAGGACTGCACAGATGAGCTGGCAGACAGAGTCAGGAATCGAGTGCATGGAGAGCGAGAAAGTATCTAGGATTTTGCATACAGTTACCACTACCTGTGCAGACGGTGGAAACCTGACATTGAGGCGGAAGAGGTAATTAAGATGATATTGAAGAACATCAGCCCTCTACTAGCCAGTCAACTCAGAGACAAAGTCACCGCTGTAGGTGGACTGGTTAGACTGAGAACGATAGAGAATGTCAACAGCAATATGAACAAAGAAAGAAACCGTTACCCAAACCAGAACATCAACCACATCCAGAGTCTATAGCTAAGACCCCTCCGGTGTTCTGTTGGAGATGTAGCAAAGAGGGATATTCTCCGGCTAGATGTCCAAATCAGTATCAAGTAAACCCCTCCAGAATCCACAAACCGTATAACATTCTCATCACAAGAACGACTATACTACTCTGGGTGCTCTGACCAGAGCTGAAACCCCAAGAGTCACTGCCCACGCCCACCCATCGGCATTCCCTTCCTTTCAGCCAATACCGCACCAGCTGGTGTTACCCCCGTCAGTAGGCCCTTGTACAGAAAGAGCCATCCTGGACACCGGGCCATCCTCAATGAGAAGCTATGGAAGAAGCTACAAAATGAAGCCATGCACAGAACCCGCTCAATTACCCGCTCAATTACCCGCTCAATAACCCACTCAATTACCCGCTCAATAACCCACTCAATTACCCGCTGAATCACTGGCTGAATCAGCCGAGCAACAACAATGGCCTCTGCTAGCGTTTAGGAGGTACTGTAGCGTGTTGTCAGTCCATTGTCTCCAGGCCTAGCGATGAGAAATCAGAGGAGAAAATATGGTCAAGTGGTACACTGTTATTGTCAGGACAGGGGCCAGAAGTTTTATGCCAAAGCAGTTGAGGGTAACAGACAGTATCTCTTGGGATTCTCTAAATCAAGTGTTGTAAAAATATCCTAGTCCCAGATCTGTTTGTGCAATCAAACTCCTAGTAGGCAAGACGGCACAAGCAGATCTGGGATTGGTCTATTATTTGGGCGGCAGGTAGCCTAGTGGTTAGAGTGTTGGGCCCGTAACTGGAAGGTTGCAGGATCTAATCCCCGAGCTGACAAGGTAAAAATCTGTCGTTCTGCCCCTGAACAAGGCAGTTAACCCACTGTTCCTAGGCCGTCATTGTAAATAAGAATTTGTTCTTAACTGACTTGCCTAGTTAAATAAAGGTTAAAAAAATAAAATTATAATGAATGACACCTTACCTGCCGTCTGGAGGGAGAGAGACCTGGGGATAAGAATGGCGTTAGAGCAGCCACAGCATATTCTGTCTGAAAGAGCTGCAGATAATAACAACATGAGCTATTTAAATCAATGAAGAAGTGTGACTAAGACAGTATCCTGTTCTAAACAATTAGTATAATGCTAAGTCAATCAGTTGAGTCTAGTATCCTTACCCCCGTGTTGTTATTGGTTGTGTGTTTGTGGTTTGTAGGGGCGTCCGAGTGGGCAGCGAGGGCGACAGGGTTGGAGTTGAGTACCACTTGAGCAGACAGAGGAGTGAGGATAGCCTGCCCTCGTCCAGCTACAGCTCACGCCCCCCCACCCGCTCCGGCAGCCGGCCCAGCACCAGCGAATCCCTGCACCACTCCATGGGTACGTGAGACTGTATCCTCTGTGTCAGCATGGACGTGTGCGTGCATGCAGACAGCGGATATAACTTTACAATATCTTTGTATATAGTCACAGTGGACAGCTTTAGAAAGTAGAAGACTTCACAAACATTCAAAAGTAAACAGCATTACATTTGTTAGCAAAGAGATTAGTGGTGGTTATATAGCCAGGTAAAGTTGTTTACTTTATTCACCAATCGCTCCTACACACTGTTGTCCAAAAAGGACAAGGTGTCTCCAGTTTTTTTACATTTAGCAATTGTGGAACACCTTCAATATGTATTCCCTTTCCATGTGCGTTAGAAATCACCTCGGTCAGTAAAGGTTTCCTATTGAACTTTGAAACAGAAGAGTTATTTTCCACAGACGGTTCTACATTGAACAAAAAAGGGTTATTTTATGGGGACAGGCGAAGAACCCCTTTGGAACCCTTTTTTCTAAGAGTGTATATTTCCAAGAAGTGTCCCTTGTCGTTGTATCTCCTGGCTTTCTTTCATACCCCACCCACTGGCTTTCTTTCATACCCCACCCACTGGCTTTCTTTCATACCCCACCCACTGGCTTTCTTTCATACCCCACCCACTGGCTTTCTTTCATACCCCACCCACTGGCTTTCTTTCATACCCCACCCACTGGCTTTCTTTCATACCTCACCCACTTCCTTTCTTTCATACCCCACCCACTTCCTTTCTTTCATACCCCACCAATTGGCTTTCTTTCATACCCCACCCACTGGCTTTCTTTCATACCTCACCCATTGACTTTCTTTCATACCCCACCCACTTCCTTTCTTTCATACCCCACCCACTTCCTTTCTTTCATACCCCACCAATTGGCTTTCTTTCATACCCCACCCACTGGCTTTCTTTCATACCCCACCCACTGGCTTTCATACAACATCCACTGGCTTTCTTTCATACCCCACCCAAACATAAATATGGTTTGTATTTACAATGGTGTTTGTTCTTCACTGGTTGCCCTTTTCTTGTGACAACAGGTCACACATCTTGCTGCTGTGATGCACACTGTGGTATTTCACCCAGTAGATATGGGAGTTTATCTGTCTATCTATCGCTCTCTCTCTCTATCTCTCGGTGTCTCTCTCTCTGTCTCTCTGTCTCTCTGTCTCTGTCTCTGTCTCTCTCTCTGTCTCTGTCTGTGTCTCTCTCTCTATATGTCTCTGTATCTCTCTCTCTATATGTCTCTCTCTCTCTATATGTCTCTCTCTCTCTATATGTCTCTGTCTCTCTCTCTATATGTCTCTGTCTCTCTCTGTCTCTCTCTCTATATGTCTCTCTCTCTCTATATGTCTGTCTCTGTCTCTCTCTGTCTCTCTCTCTCTATATGTCTCTCTCTCTGTCTCTCTCTCTCTCTCTCTCTCTCTCTCTATATGTCTCTCTCTCTCTCTATATGTCTCTCTGTCTCTCTCTCTGTCTCTCTCTCTCTCTCTACTGTTTATCTCTCTCTATCTCTGTCTCTCTCTCTTTCTCTACTGTCTCTCTCTCTCTCTCTCTCTCTCTATATATATATGTCTCTGTATCTCTCTCTCTATATGTCTCTCTCTCTCTCTATATGTCTCTGTCTCTGTCTCTCTCTCTATATATGTCTCTCTCTGTCTCTGTCTCTCTCTCTCTATATGTCTCTCTCTCTGTCTCTCTCTCTCTATCTCTGTCTCTCTCTCTCTCTCTCTCTCTCTCTACTGTCTCTCTCTCTCTACTGTGTCTCTCTCTCTATGTCTCTGTCTCTCTCTCTCTCTGTCTCTATCTCACTCTGGGCCAGATGTACTAACGCTTTTGCGCCCACTTCAGGCGTATTTGTTTCGCAAAGTGCGCGTAAAATCATGGCGAGGTATGTACGAACGGGACGCACCGAGATGAAAGCGCAGACTGCCTGTCTCTCTCTCTCTCTCTCTATATGTCTCTCTCTCTCTCTATATGTCTCTCTGTCTCTCTCTCTGTCTCTCTCTCTCTCTCTACTGTTTCTCTCTCTCTATCTCTGTCTCTCTCTCTTTCTCTACTGTCTCTCTCTCTCTCTATATGTCTCTGTCTCTCTCTCTATATATGTCTCTCTCTGTCTCTGTCTCTCTCTCTCTATATGTCTCTCTCTCTATGTCTCTCTCTCTCTATCTCTGTCTCTCTCTCTATGTCTCTCTCTCTACTGTCTCTCTCTCTCTCTCTATATGTCTCTCTCTCTATGTCTCTCTCTCTCTATCTCTGTCTCTCTCTCTATGTCTCTCTCTCTACTGTCTCTCTCTCTCTCTCTACTGTGTCTCTCTCTCTATGTCTCTGTCTCTCTCTCTCTCTGTCTCTATCTCACTCTGGGCCAGATGTACTAACGCTTTTGCGCCCACTTCAGGCGTATTTGTTTCGCAAAGTGCGCGTAAAATCATGGCGAGGTATGTACGAACGGGACGCACCGAGATGAAAGCGCAGACTGCCTGTCGCGGGAACTGAAAATGGCAAAATGCGCTTTTCGTGTCATGCATATGCATTCATGGGATGGTCAAGGGGAAAGTGGGAGTGTCACATAGAGATGGGAGGGGAAGCGTAAACTGCCCTAATTATGTATTCAGCGTTATGTACAGAAAAAGACGGTGAAAGCACGCCTCTATTTTGCGCTGACAATTCTCCGCCTCTTAAAAGCAGGTGTAACTTAGGAAGCGGGTTTCCTGGCATATGCCTCCTGGTGAAATGGCAGCAGTAATCCCAGCAAGACGAAGACATAGGCTAAGGAGACGAGCTGAAAAGATTTTTGCCACAAGAATAACACTTTTTCAGTTGAGTGAAAACGAAATCATTAAGCGTTACAGATTAAGCAGCTAATCAGATTTCGGTCCAGATGGCATTATTTTGTGTGGGTGTGGAATTCCGGGCTTGTATGATGTTTAAATTAGCTGTTACCTCATGAACAAGCAGATCAACCTCGTTATCGCTAAATTTTTGTTTTGGCTGTTTTGCCTGACTTGGTGGCTGATCCATGATGGAAAGAGAGGAGGAGGCCCATTCAATTGTGCGTTTAAATACGTGCAATGTACGGTATAGTGGGCGGGGACAGGCTGATTACCTGATGAACTGCAGGTTTGGTACATAACATGCACACTGCGGTTTCACATCAAGCACTTTCTGCGTCTTGGCCATGGCGCTATTAACACTGCGTTCGCAAATGTGCGTACATCTGGCCCTCTGTCTCTCTCTCTCTCTCTCTCTCTCGCTCTCTCGCTCTCTCGCTCTCTCGCTCTCTCGCTCTACTGTTTCTCTCTCAATTCAATTCAATTTATTGGCATGACGTAACAATGTACATATTGCCAAAACTTACTTTGGAGATTTACAGTGTGAACATAATGAATAATAATAATCAATATTGTCTGTCTCTATCTCTCTATATCTCTCTCTCTCTCTCTCTCTCTCTCTCTCTCTCTCTCTCTATCGTTCTTTCCCTCCCTCGCTCTCTCTGCTCACACACAGACTCAGAGTGTGGCCGTTTGTCCCAGGAGTCTGAGTTGGTTGGGTCGTATGAAGGACGAAGAGCCCAGGAGGGGGAGGAACGCAACGGACACTCTGCCAGGTGAACACACACACACACACACACACACTAATGTATCGACTTACAATAACATTACTTACATGCACTCATTTACACATAAACAACACTTATACAGTTGAAGTCGGAAGTTTAAATACACCTTAGCCAAATACATTTAAACTCAGTTTTTCACAATTCCTGACATTTAATCCTAGTAAAAATTGTCTTAGGTCAGTTAGGATCATGTGAAATGTGAAATGTCAGAATAATAATAGTAAACAATTGTTGGAAGATTTACTAAGTAGATGTCCTAACCGACTTGCCAAAACTATAGCTTGTTAACATGAAATCTGTGGAGTGGTTGAAAAATGAGTTTTATTGACTTCAACCTAAGTGTATGTAAACGTCCGACTTCAACTGTATTTACATACAGTACATCCCACATACTCATGTTTATACACTTTCTCTCTCTCACACACTTGTGGTGCCCTGGCCCCCTTTAGCTGTGTCAGACTACAGGAGAGCGAGGGTCATGTGACAGTGTGTGACATTCTTCGCCAAGAATGACACGTCACTACTGGAATGTCTGGAGAGACTTTCTCTCTCCTGCTATGTCTCTCTCTCTTACTCTCTCTTCCTTTTACAGTCTCTATCCATCTTTCTCTTGGTCTCTCTCTCTTCCTCTTTTTCTCCCTCTCTCTCTTTCTCTTGCAGTCTCTCTCCCTCTCTCTCTGTGTATCTCTCTCTTTTTTCTCTCTCTCTCTCTCTCTCCCTGGCCTCGGTACAGATGAGAAAGAGAGAGAGAGAGAGAAGAAGAGGGGATGAGAATATAAAGGGGTGAGGAAGCTGTTAAAGAAAGACAGAAGGCCATAAAGAGAGGATATAGGACTAGCAGTGTTGAGAGACATGAGACCAGAGCAAGCAGTGGAAAGAAGGGAACGACGGACAGTAGAAGAGACAAGGATAGAGGGCTTGAGTCAGGAGGAGGAGGGGAAGGGGGCGGAGGAGGAGGAGGAGGAGGAGGAGGAGAGGGAGAGGGGAAGGACTATACTAATG
The DNA here is from genome assembly GCA_023634145.1 of Thymallus thymallus. Classification (NCBI taxonomy): domain Eukaryota; kingdom Metazoa; phylum Chordata; class Actinopteri; order Salmoniformes; family Salmonidae; genus Thymallus; species Thymallus thymallus. The sequence goes on from CM042414.1 coordinate 3,837,618, forward strand.
TTACAGGCTTTGGGGTTTCCATTTATATTTTGAGGTTGGACGTTAGCACATTAGCATGTGGGGCTCACCGATTGGTGTCATCTCGTTAGTCAGTATGTGTTACACCTGTGCTAGGCCAGGTGATATTTAAGAGTGGCTGGACCAGTGCTCCAGAGATGTGAAGGGTTAACACCTTTAGTAGTCTCTCTCTCTTTATTTTTATTAAACTTTATTTAACTAGGCAAGTCAGTTAAGAACAAATTCTTATTTACAATGACGGCCTAGGAACAGTGGGTTAACTGCCTTGTTTAGGGGCAGAACGACAGAGTTTTACCTTGTCAGCTCAGAGACACTCTAACCACTCGGTGTGTGACATGCGTTTAAACGAGCAGTCAACAAAGGGGCTCATTCAGTCAGCCCTTCTTTTAGTGCAAATCCCACAGGAGCTTGACTCCTGCATCTCCATGCGTGTAATGAGCCTAAGAAATGCCACTTAAATTAAGCACTCTGCACCCCAGCAACACCAAGGGCCAATGTAAAAATGCCTGACTCAGCCTCACTTCAACCCTCTGTCTGCATGGAGTTTCCTCTCTCTAGGTAGATAGTTCAGTGATATCGATTGTAACTGTGACTTCATTGCGGCTCAAACGCAGAGTTAGTTAGGACAGAGGCATCGTCTGTCTCTGTACCTACAGATATGGGGGGGCATTGCAGTTCTATTATACTTTATTTTGGCTCCATTGTGGTGTAGAGGTTGCTACGTTTGTGGGCTCCATTTTGGTTCGACTGGGGTATCAAAGCCATAGTTTATTGCTGAGACATGGGGTCCGTTAGGCTCTACTAGCCACTCATAGAGGCCACATCAGTTTGCAATTCCTATAGTAAATTATGTTGAAAATGTTTTTGGGAGATGTGATGGATCATTCAATATTCCCTTTCTGTTGTTGTTCAGTAAAAAACATCATCCCATGTGAAGAGTCAACTCATTAATAAAAGTTCAATTTGTAACTAAATAGTTTATCTATTTATTTATTTTCGGATGGAAGGATTTTATCAATTGCAATTACGCCTACTTATGATAATGTAAAATGTTTATGTTTCATGTTTTATGATATGGTAAATATATCCAATGCAAAAAACATCTACATTTTTAAATGGTATTAATATGAATTTGCATATATTTCCGTTAATTCCCAGATATTCCTGTTAATTCCCATATATTTCCGTTAATTCCCACGGAAAGTTTCCACCTCTGAATATTCCACAAAATCTGCAACCCTAGTTAGTGTTACTGTAATACAGTGTTACAGTAATAGTGTTACAGTAATACAGAGTTAGTGCTACAGTAATACAGAGGTACAGTAATACAGAGTTACAGTAATAGTGTTACAGTAATACAGAGTTAGTGCTACAGTAATACAGAGTTACAGTAATAGTGTTACAGTGATATAATATTAGTGATAGTGTTACAGTGTTACAGTAATAGTGTTACAGTAATACAGTGTTACAGTAATAGTGTTGCAATGATATAGTCTTACAGTTATTCAGTGTTACAGTAATAGTGTTATAGTAATACAGTGTTACGCTAATACAGCGATACAGTAATACCGTGTTAGTGATATAATGATACAGTAATATAGTGTTACAGTGTTATAATATTACAGTAATACAGTGATACAGTAATAGTGTTTCAGTGATAGTGTTGGTGTTAGTGTTACAGTGATATAGTGTTGGTGTTATAGTGTTACAGTGATATAGAGTTACAGTGATATAGTGTTACAGTAATACCTTGTTACAGTGATATAGTGTTACAGTAATACCTTGTTACAGTGATATAGTGTTTCAGTAATACCTTGTTACAGTGATATAGTGTTACAGTAATACCTTGTTACAGTGATAGTGTTTCAGTAATACCTTGTTACAGTGATATAGAGTTACAGTGATATAGAGTTACAGTAATACCTTGTTACAGTGATATAGTGTTTCAGTAATACCTTGTTACAGTGATATAGTCTTACAGTAATACCTTGTTACAGTGATATAATGTTAGTGATATAGTGTTACAGTAATACCTTGTTACAGTGATATAGTGTTACAGTAATACCTTGTTACAGTGATATAGAGTTACAGTGATATAGAGTTACAGTAATACCTTGTTACAGTGATATAGTGTTTCAGTAATACCTTGTTACAGTGATATAGTGTTACAGTAATACCTTGTTACAGTGATATAGTGTTTCAGTAATACCTTGTTACAGTGATATAGTGTTACAGTAATACCTTGTTACAGTGATATAGTGTTAGTGATATAGTGTTACAGTAATACCTTGTTACAGTGATATAGTGTTACAGTAATACCTTGTTACAGTGATATAGAGTTACAGTGATATAGAGTTACAGTAATACATTGTTACAGTGATATAGAGTTACAGTAATACCTTGTTACAGTGATATAGTGTTACAGTAATATAGTGTTACAGTGATATAGTGTTACAGTAATACAGTTTTAAACCAATACAATGTTACAGTAATACAGTGTTACATTAATATAGTGTTACAGTGATAGTGTTACAGTAATACAGTATGCAGTATCTACTTTGTGCATGACACAAGTAATTCTTCCAACAATTGTTTACAGACAGATTATTTCACTTATAATTCACTATATCACAATTCCAGTGGGTCAGAAGTTTACATACACTAAGTTGACTGTGCCTTTAGGCTTTAGAAGCTTCTGATAGGCTAATTGACATAATTTGAGTCAATTGGAGGTGTACCTGTGGATGTATTTCAAGGCCTACCTTCAAACTCAGTGCCTCTTTGCTCGACATCATGGGAAAATCAAAAGAAATCAGCCAAGACCTCAGAAAAATAATTGTAGACCTCCACAAGTCTCCAAACGCCTGAAGATACCACGTTCATCTGTACAAACAATAGTATGCAAGTATAAACACCATGGGACCACGCAGCCGTCATACCGCTCAGGAAGGAGACGCGTTCTGTCTCCTAGAGATGAACGTACTTTGGTGTGAAAAGTGTAAATCAATCCCAGAATAACAGCAAAGGACCTTGTGAAGATGCTGGAGGAAACAGGTACAAAAGTATCTATATCCACAGTAAAACAAGTCCTATATCGACATAACCTGAAAGGCAGCTCAACAAGGAAGAAGACACTGCTCCAAAACCGCCATAAAAAAGCCAGACTACGGTTTGCAACTGCACATGGGGACAAAGATCGTACTTTTTGGAGAAATGTCCTCTGGTCTGATGAAACAAAAATAGAACTGTTTGACCATCGTTATGTTTGGAAGAAATTCACCCAACTTATTGTGGGAAGCTTGTGAAAGGCTACCCGAAACGTTTGACCCAAGTTAGATAATTGAATGCTACCAAATACTAATTGAGTGTATGTAAACTTCTGACCCACTGGGAATGTGATGAAAGAAATAAAAGCTGAAATAAATAATTCTCTCTACTATTATTCTGACATTTAACATTCTTAAAATAAAGTGGTGATCCTAGCTGACCTAAGACAGGGAATTGTTACTAGGATTAAATGTCAGGAATTGTGAAAAACTGAGTTTAAATGTATTTGGCTAAACTTCCGACTTCAACTGTATAATGTTATAGTATAATACAGTGATAGTGTTACAGTAATGTAGTGTTACAATAATGTAGTGTTACAGTAATACTGTGTTACAGTGATAGTTTTACAGTGTTACAGTTTTACAGTAATAGTGTTACAGTAATTAAATTATATATATAATGTAATTACTGTAACACTCTTACTGTAAAACTGTATTAATGTAACACTTACTGTAAAACTAACTATATATATATATATATATAATTTATAATTTTTATTTTTTTGCTTTAACTAGGCAAGTTAGTTAAGAACATTCTCATTTACAATGACTACACCGGCTAAACTCTGACGACGCTGGGCCAATTGTGCGCCGCCCTCATAATCTTTCCCCTCCTGACCCTGTCCTCAGCAGTGAGAATGTCCCCGGGTCCTGACCCTGTCCTCAGCAGTGAGAATGTCCTCGGGTCCTGACCCTCCCCTCAGCAGTGAGAATGTCCCCGGGTCCTGACCCTGTCCTTAGCAGTGAGAATGTCCCCGGGTCCTGACCCTGTCCTCAGCAGTGAGAATGTCCCCGGGTCCTGACCCTGTCCTCAGCAGTGAGAATGTCCTCGGGTCCTGACCCTCCCCTCAGCAGTGAGAATGTCCCCGGGTCCTGACCCTGTCCTTAGCAGTGAGAATGTCCCCGGGTCCTGACCCTGTCCTCAGCAGTGAGAATGTCCCCGGGTCCTGACCCTGTCCTCAGCAGTGAGAATGTCCCCGGGTCCTGACCCTGTCCTCAACAGTGAGAATGTCCCCGGGTCCTGACCCTCCCCTCAGCAGTGAGAATGTCCCCGGGTCCTGACCCTCCCCTCAGCAGTGAGAATGTCCCCGGGTCCTGACCCTGTCCTCAGCAGTGAGAATGTCCCCGGGTCCTGACCCTGTCCTCAACAGTGAGAATGTCCCCGGGTCCTGACCCTCCCCTCAGCAGTGAGAATGTCCCCGGGTCCTGACCCTGTCCTCAGCAGTGAGAATGTCCCCGGGTCCTGACCCTGTCCTCAACAGTGAGAATGTCCCCGGGTCCTGACCCTCCCCTCAGCAGTGAGAATGTCCCCGGGTCCTGACCCTGTCCTTAGCAGTGAGAATGTCCCCGGGTCCTGACCCTCCCCTCAGCAGTGAGAATGTCCCCGGGTCCTGACCCTCCCCTCAGCAGTGAGAATGTCCCCGGGTCCTGACCATGTCCTCAGCAGTGAGAATGTCCCCGGGTCCTGACCCTGTCCTCAACAGTGAGAATGACTTGACTGCATAGCTCACCTAACTTTAACCTAACCTAACTTTAACCTTTCCCAATGGCCCTGTCCTCAGCAGTGAGAATGTCCCCGGGTTTACAAGCCGGCCCAAGATTCCCCGCACGCCTGAGAGTGACGCACCAGGCACGGATCCGCGGAGGGGTCGCGTTGTCCCACAACTGGCCCCCCAGTTCTCCCAGTCTGAGCCCAAGCAGAGCTGCAGCCGACCTGGATCAGGGGTCTCCGTCACCATGGGAGGGCCAGGGGGCGGCAGACAGAGTGAGTGTGAACTGTGAAGTCTTACGTATCACAGCTCTCTTTCTAACAGACAGACAGACACACTCATTTATTTCTCTCACACACTCTCTATCTTGCTCACATTCCCCCTCTCATGTCCCTCTCTCTCTCTCTCTCTCTCTCTCATTTACATAAGTATTCGGACCCTTTACTTAGTACTTTGTTGAATCAACAAAGTATTTTTGGGTATGACGCTACAAGCTTGGCACACCTGTATTTGGGAAGTTTCTGCCATTCTTCTCTGCAGATCGGGTGGCAGGTAACCTAGTGGTTAGCGCGTTGGGCCAGTAACCTGAAAGGTGGCTGGTTCAAATACCCAAGCCGACAAGGTGAAAAAACTTTGTAGGTAGGCCGTCATTGTAAATAAGAATTTGTTCTCAACTGACTTGCCTATTTAAATAAAGGTTAAATAAAAAATAAATACCAAAAAAAAAATGTTAGATCGGTTTCAAGTCCGGGCTCTGGCTGGGCCACTCAAGGACATTCAGAGAATTGTCCCAAAGCCACCCCTCCCACCTCACCAAAAGCTATCTGATGTTAGACAGGCAAATTGCTGAACCAGGTTCAAGAGGTGGAAAATGCTAGAGCGGCAGTTTTTATACGTAACAAAAATATAAAAGTGTTAGTACCATGTTTCATGAGCTGAAATAAAAGATCACAGAAATGTTTTGGATGCACAAAAAGCTTATTTCTCACAAATTATTTGGACAAATTTGGTTACATCCCTCTTAGTGAGCATTTCTCCTTTGCCAAGATAAACCATCCACCTGACAGGTGTGGCATATCAAGAAGCTGATTACACAGGATGATCATTACGCAGGTGGACCTTGTGCTGGGGACAATAAAAGGCCACTTTAAAATGTGCAGTTTTGTCACCCAACACAATGCCACAGATTTCTCAAGTTTTGAGGGAGTGTGCAATTGGCATGCTGACTGCAGGAATGTCCACCAGAGCTGTTGCCAGAGAATTGAATGTTAATTTCTCTACCATAAGCTGCCACGTCGTTTTAGAGAATTTGGCAGTACGTCCAACAGGCCTCACAACTGCAGACCACATGTAACCAGGCCAGGCCAGCCCAGCCCAGCACCTCCACATCTGGCTTCTTCACCTGTGGGATAGTCTGAGACCAGCCACCCTGCAGTTTGGCGTCGTAACCGACTTCAGTGGGCTCACCTTCGATGGCCACTGGCACACTGGAAAAGTGTGCTCTTCATGTGTGGGCGAGTGGTTTTGCTGATGTCAACGTTGTGAACAGAGTGTCCCATGGTGGGGTTATGGTGTGGGTAGGCATAAGCTAAGGACAACAAACACAATTGCATTTTATCAAAGGCACAGAGATACGTGACGAGATCCCAAGGCCCATTGTTATGCCATTCATTCGCCGCCATCACCTCATGTTCCAGCATGAGAATGCACAGTCCCATGACGCAAGGATCTGTACACAATTCCTGGAAGCCCAGTTCTTCCATGGCCTGCATACTCACCATACCATACATGTCACCCATTGAGCATGTTTGGGATGCTCTGGATCGACGTGTATGCTGGCCATAGATCCCGCCAATACCCAGCAACTTCACACAGCCATTGAAGAGGAGTGGTACAACATTCCACAGGCCACAATCAACAGCCTGATTAACTCTATGCGAAGGAGATGTTGTGCTGCATGAGGCAAATGGTGGTCACACCAGATACTGACTGGCTTTCTGATCCACGCCTCTACCTTTTATTAAGGTATCTGTGACCAACAGATGCATATCAGTATTCCCAGTCGTGAAATCCATAGATTAGGGCCTAATTAATTTTTTTCAATTGACTGATGTACTTTATATAAACTGTAACTCAGTAAAATCTTTGGAATTGTTGCATGTTGCGTTGATATTTTTGCTTTATGTACATGCCAAGTTGGCAACTAACGTGTGTTTCACAAGAGCACCTCCTTGGTACCCATAACCCACTGGGGTATGTTGAATGATTTGCACCAGGACGTTCTGGTATCGTTCACTATGGGCATCTCTCTTGCCTCCCGTTCGGAGCTGGCTGTTGTTGGCCAAGCTTTTAATTGGTCCTTTTGGGTGGGCCTCTCATTCGGAGCTGGCTGTTGTTGGCCAAGCTTTTAATTGGTCCTTTTGGGTGGGCCTCTCATTCGGAGCTGGCTGTTGTTGGCCAAGCTTTTAATTGGTCCTTTTGGGTGGGCCTCTAATTCGGAGCTGGCTGTTGTTGGCCAAGCTTTTAATTGGTCCTTTTGGGTGGGCCTCTCATTCGGAGCTGGCTGTTGTTGGCCAAGCTTTTAATTGGTCCTTTTGGGTGGGCCTCTAATTCGGAGCTGGCTGTTGTTGGCCAAGCTTTTAATTGGTCCTTTTGGGTGGGCCTCTCATTCGGAGCTGGCTGTTGTTGGCCAAGCTTTTAATTGGTCCTTTTGGGTGGGCCTCTCATTCGGAGCTGGCTGTTGTTGGCCAAGCTTTTAATTGGTCCTTTTGGGTGGGCCTCTCATTCGGAGCTGGCTGTTGTTGGCCAAGCTTTTAATTGGTCCTTTTGGGTGGGCAAAGGTTTTTTTTGGCAAGGAGTGGAATGGTAGCACAAACAGGTTTCCCCAACATTTTGTAATTCCAAGGTGGTGCGTCAAAGACCCCAAAAAGCAGCATCCTGTGCTATAAATGTTACACTTTACCACTGATACCAATCACAGGGAAACAATACATGTTACACTTTCCTACTGAAACCAGTCACAGGGAAACAATACATGTTACACTTTACCACTGATACCAATCACAGGGAAACAATACATGTTACACTTTCCTACTGAAACCAGTCACAGGGAAACAATACATGTTACACTTTACCACTGATACCAATCACAGGGAAACAATACATGTTACACTTTACCACTGATACCAATCACAGGGGAAACAAAAACCAAATGGATTTGGAGAATAACCTATGGTGTGGCCCCGCTGGACTTTTAGCTGTAGGTGGGGAAACTTACAGTAGCTCCAACACTCTGTGTGTGTGTGTGTGTGTGTGTGTGTGTGTGTGTGTGTGTACACTTACCTGCGTGTGTATTTACCTGCAGCAGTGGACATAACTCAGTGTTGTTGACATAATAGCTATTTTAACTCAGTGTTGTGGACAGAACGGCTCTTTTAGCTCAGTGTTGTGGACAGAACGGCTCTTTTAGCTCAGTGTTGTGGACAGAATAGCTATTTTAACTCGGTGTTGTGGACAGAATGGCCCTTTTAGCTCAAAGAGCAGGCAGGCCTATGTGTGCCTGTGGTGTGTGTCGTATTATTACACAAGCCATTGTCATGCCTCATCTGTCAAAAGCAAAGCCATTGCAAAAATAACAAAACATGACAGCAATGTTGGCTTACGCCTTCAAATCACACACTGCTCTTATTGCTAGCACAATGACTAATGTTGGGATAGCTTTTATCAGACTTTACAATAAGGGGGATTCCTAAGCCGTATTGACATAATGGCTGCCAAGTAGTTCACACACTGTCTTCTCAAAGATCGTAGATTGGGCAATGTTGAGATACTGTGTTAGCTTTGTTTCTTGCCTCCTGATAAAGCTATGACACATCTTAATTAAACATAGTGTTAAGATGGATGGAAGGACAGTCTGTTGTTTGCGGTGTGATCTCTTAGTCGCTAAATAAATTCTTGGGTCTATTCTCTCTCTTTCTCTTTCTCTTTCTTTCTGTCTCTCCTTATCTGTCTTTAATGCATTTGGAAATCATTGCTATGATTCTCTATAGGGTGGAGGACCTTCTACACTGTAGTTTAACATGACTATAGGGTGGAGGACCTTCTACACTGTAGTTTAACATGACTCTATAGGGTGGAGGACCTTCTACACTGTAGTTTAACATGACTCTATAGGGTGGAGGACCTTCTACACTGTAGTTTAACATGACTCTATAGGGTGGAGGACCTTCTACACTGTAGTTTAACATGACTCTATAGAGTGGAGGACCTTCTACACTGTAGTTTAACATGACTCTATAGGGTGGAGGACCTTCTACACTGTAGTTTAACATGACTCTATAGGGTGGTGGACCTTCTACACTGTAGTTTAACATGGCTCTATAGGGTGGAGGACCTTCTACACTGTAGTTTAACATGACTCTATAGGGTGGAGGACCTTCTACACTGTAGTTTAACATGACTCTAGGGTGGAGGACCTTCTACACTGTAGTTTAACATGACTCTATAGGGTGGAGGACCTTCTACACTGTAGTTTAACATGACTCTATAGGGTGGAGGACCTTCTACACTGTAGTTTAACATGACTCTATAGGGTGGAGGACCTTCTACACTGTAGTTTAACATGACTCTATAGGGTGGAGGACCTTCTACACTGTAGTTTAACATGACTCTAGGGTGGTGGACCTTCTACACTGTAGTTTAACATGACTCTATAGGGTGGAGGACCTTCTACACTGTAGTTTAACATGGCTCTATAGGGTGGAGGACCTTCTACACTGTAGTTTAACATGACTCTATAGGGTGGAGGACCTTCTACACTGTAGTTTAACATGACTCTAGGGTGGTGGACCTTCTACACTGTAGTTTAACATGACTCTATAGGGTGGAGGACCTTCTACACTGTAGTTTAACATGACTCTATAGGGTGGAGGACCTTCTACACTGTAGTTTAACATGACTCTATAGGGTGGAGGACCTTCTACACTGTAGTTTAACATGACTCTAGGGTGGTGGACCTTCTACACTGTAGTTTAACATGACTCTATAGGGTGGAGGACCTTCTACACTGTAGTTTAACATGGCTCTATAGGGTGGAGGACCTTCTACACTGTAGTTTAACATGACTCTATAGGGTGGAGGACCTTCTACACTGTAGTTTAACATGACTCTAGGGTGGTGGACCTTCTACACTGTAGTTTAACATGACTCTATAGGGTGGAGGACCTTCTACACTGTAGTTTAACATGACTCTATAGGGTGGAGGACCTTCTACACTGTAGTTTAACATGACTCTAGGGTGGAGGACCTTCTACACTGTAGTTTAACATGACTCTATAGGGTGGAGGACCTTCTACACTGTAGTTTAACATGACTCTATAGGGTGGAGGACCTTCTACACTGTAGTTTAACATGACTCTATAGGGTGGAGGACCTTCTACACTGTAGTTTAACATGACTCTATAGGGTGGAGGACCTTCTACACTGTAGTTTAACATGACTATGACTCTACTGGCCCAACGTTCTAACCACTAGGCTACCTGCTGCCCCACTCTTTCTGTCTCTCTGTTTTTAATTGATTTAATGCAGTGTACAACGTGGTAGCTAAAAAGACCCCATACATGAGCCTTTATCAACATGATGGTTCATTATAAAGCCTGTCTCACTCAGCCCAGAGATGGGGATCTCACTTGTTGTTTTTACCTGAAACGGTTCTGGACTATTCTCATGTGATGCTTCAAAGTGTCAGGGGCGTGATTTTTCAGGAGATCATGAATTCCTGCTTTTCTGACAAAATCCTTTATAATTAATTGAATTGACCTACCCTAAACCAAACCAGGAGTTTATAAGTTCTATATTAGTTAGACCCAACCGAGTAATGAAGTAACAGCTCAAACAAATGAGTTGGAGACTGGTTTGAGAGTGGTCATAAAGGACCAGGTTTATAAGGAAACAATGCTATGACTGCTGACAGAGCTGCTTCAGAAGGTCACTTAGAGGTGTTAGCTAGCCACCCTTGAATGGGCCACCAAGTGAGCTGAGCTACAGCAGCAATGGAGAGACCTGTGTCCTATTCATTAGTGCACACCGCAGCAAAATGTTTTGCAACAGAAAACTGAAAACAGCATTTCTTATTGAAGGTAATTCAGGTAGTCCCTCCCTGTTTCAGTCCATTTTCCACTGAATCTCTCTTACACACTGACCCACTTGCTCATTGATAATTTATGGGATGATGAAATGTTACTTATGCCGGGCACACACACTACACGATCTTTCCAATTTACAAATCGTAACAGACCACACACTTAACGACAAATAAACATATGTTTTACGGTTTAGATCGTTAAGTGTGTGGAGGGTAATGATTTGGCCAACACAATACACCACACACTAAACGATTCCATTCCCGAACAACCCAGTCCCGATTTTCAAAACCGGAAATCTCGCAAATCTCGTGATTATGACTTTAAGTTAGCGTGGCTCCCAATTGGCTATTGTCATTCCCACGTGACAATCACTTGCCGGCGTGCTCGGCTGTCCTCGGAGTTCCCCCACACTACAGGATATCTGATCGGTGAGGTTTAAACTTACTCAGCCTATCGTTGGCATGCAGGCTGGTCCCAGCCTCGTGACGCACTCCAGTTGCCAGACGTAGTTGTTACTCTCAGCAGATGTTCTTGTCTCATGTTACCACAAAACACAATTCCTCTGTGAAACCCTTAAGCTAGCACGTTCTTTCCACATGGCTCCCCCACACACAAGCCTACAGCAGTTCTACAAGTTTTATGATCACACAATACATTCAGTTAATAACTCTTGTTGTACATTAACATATTATTTAGCTAAGCATGTTCAGCCCTTAGAGTTCTTTGCATCTCACATAATGATTTTTACTTCCTGATACCGATATCGCATTAAAAAAATAACAACAGCTTGCATATCACTTAGTGTTGCATTAACTGCTGCCTTGTTTTCATGCATTTTGTAAGTACTGTTAATGGGCCAGTCCACCAATTCAGTGCCTTTTTGAGAAGTGTAACTTGGTCAAAACAAAATATTTGATTTCACCTCATTTTAGCGTTATGTCATAAAGCGCACATAAAGCACATGCAATATCGGAATTGAATGCAATTGTCACTTTTTTTAAATATATTTTTTAGCCTGTGTATCTATGGGTAACCTAACATAGCAGCCGTAAAATAAAAAGCCTGAGCAGAGTTCCAACCTGGTCTCATATAAATCCAGACACTCAAATGACTTTCTGTTACGTGTGGTATGGTTACATAAGATATACGTTTACTTAAGGCAACAACTAAAGTAGTGTGGTTGGTCTGGGTGGATGGGTCGGCGAATTTCTAGCATCCCAAATGTTGCGTGTTCGAATCTCATCACGGACAATTCAAGCTAATTTATACTTAGCATGTTAGCCCTTCCCCTAACCTTAACAGTTTAACCTAACTCCTAACCTTAACCCCTAGCCTAGCTAACGTTAGCCACCTAGCTAATGTTCGTGTTGGCCACATAGATAACATTCATAATATATTGTACGAATTGCAATTTGTAATATATTGTACGAAATTGCAATTCGTAACATATCATATGAATTGTAATTTGTAATATATTGTACAAAATGGATGATGGACATCCACAAATGAATACATATCAAACTAATTGGAGTGGCCTAGATTTACGTTTACTGTGTTACCCCGAGTCAAGGTGAGGAGATCCCACATCCGGTTTCAGAGGAAAAGGAAGCTAGGTTGAATTAGATAGATAGATAGATAGATAGATAGATAGATAGATAGATAGATAGATAGATAGATAGATAGATAGATAGATAGATAGATAGATAGATAGATAGATAGATAGATAGATAGATAGATAGATAGATACTTTATTGAATTAGCTGTATCCCTGAATACCGGATTACAGATAAGTGATAATGGTGATAAAGATGGCTATGATAATGCTCCCAGTACCACCACCTAACCCCCCACTCCTTCCCTCTTGCCACGCCCCCCTCCCCTCTGCTCTCCAGGCAGCCAGTCGCACAAGAAGTGAAAAGGACCTTTCACCACGGGCCTCCTGAGGATCATCCAGCTTCCTGTAACTCCATCCACAGGTTGTGATCATCCAGCTTCCTGTAACTCCATCCGCAGGTTGTGATCATCCAGCTTCCTGTAACTCCATCCCCAGGTTGTGATCATCCAGCTTCCTGTAACTCCATCCACAGGTTGTGATCAGGTGGAGAGGGGGGAGAAGGAAAGAGAGATGGAGGGAGGGTGAGGGAGAGAGAAGGTGTGGATTGAAGCTCGGGGGGCCTTTCAACCTCTGTGCAGAACACTTTGGTAACACAACACGGCTCTCAAATAAGTACAACAAGCAAGCTTGAAAGCTGCCGATGCACCCTACCTACCGATGCACCCTACTTACCGATGCACCCTACCTACCGATGCACCCTACCTACCGATGCACCCTACTTACCGATGCACCCTACCTACCGATGCACCCGCAAAAAGTTCTCTCTCTCTCAACTCTCTCTCAACTCTCTCTCTCTCAACTCTCTCTCTCTCTCTCAACTCTCTCTCTCTCTCTCAACTCTCTCTCTCTCTCTCTCTCTCTCTCTCTCATCTCTCTCTCTCTCTCAACTCTCTCTCTCTCTCAACTCTCTCTCTCTCTCTCTCTCTCAACTCTCTCTCAACTCTCTCTCTCTCTCAACTCTCTCTCTCTCTCTCTCTCAACTCTCTCTCTCTCTCTCAACTCTCTCTCTCTCTCTCTCAACTCTCTCTCTCTCTCTCAACCAACTCTCTCTCTCTCTCTCTCTCAACTCTCTCTCTCTCAACTCTCAACTCTCTCTCTCTCAACTCTCAACTCTCTCTCTCTCTCAACTCTCTCTCTCTCTCTCTCTCAACTCTCTCTCTCTCTCTCTCTCAACTCTCTTTCTCCTGGAGAATAAATAACATGGTTTAACATATAACAACCCATTGGACATTACATAATTGTGCTGTGTCTCAATACTGATTGATAGGGTATCTTTGTTTCCTTGACTTCGTTCCATCAAGATGAGTGAAAGGGTTGGTATATTGCTTTTCCACCTGACTGTTTAGGAATTTTAGATGAGTGACCCATTGAGGAAAGAGGAAATTAGACAATGGTGATGGTGTAGGGCTCCTTTAGAGACATATGGCCCAATGGCTGACACAACGTCCTAGGCTTGGGCCGATATATGATTCAATTTAATATCGTGATATCTGACGATGATATACCGTGATGGTTAAGACTATACGTTATTTGAACTTTACTAACATTAGGTGATGAGGTGAGGTGGTCGTAGTATGGGGTATATAACATGCTCAGGTGATGAGGTGGTCGTAGTATGGGGTATATAACATGCTCAGGTGATGAGGTGGTCGTAGTATGGGGTATATAACATGCTCAGGTGATGAGGTGGTCGTAGTATGGGGTATATAACATGCTCAGGTGATGAGGTGGTCGTAGTATGGGGTATATAACATGCTCAGGTGATGAGGTGGTCGTAGTATGGGGTATAGAACATGCTCAGGTGATGAGGTGGTCGTAGTATGGGGTATATAACATGCTCAGGTGATGAGGTGGTCGTAGTATGGGGTATATAACATGCTCAGGTGATGAGGTGGTCGTAGTATGGGGTATATAACATGCTCAGGTGATGAGGTGGTCGTAGTATGGGGTATATAACATGCTCAGGTGATGAGGTGGTCGTAGTATGGGGTATATAACATGCTCAGGTGATGAGGTGGTCGTAGTATGGGGTATATAACATGCTCAGGTGATGAGGTGGTCGTAGTATGGGGTATATAACATGCTCAGGTGAAATAAAGCTGGACTTATTCTGACCCCAACCCCCTGCTTTCATTCTGAACATGAATGCTCTCAAATTAACACCAACCTTTTAAACCTGGATTTAAATTATTTTGTCTAGGAGTTTATTTTCCATTGTTCTATATGGATGCTCATAAAGAAACTGGGATTGAATGATTTATTTACTAAGGCTTTTTTTTGTGTTTGTGGAAATCGAGTTGTTACGCTGGTCTGAATATTCTCTTGACTTGTAAATAGTTTATGTTGGTTGCTTATCTCTTTGAAGGGAAATCAACTAAGTGAATGTATCGGCTTTACTTGGATTTTTTAAATCATGCTTTCATTTAACTTTTCATTATGTTAAATTATAGTGTTTACAAGTAAGACACAAAGTGGAAGTACTTCTGTCAGGCTAGTGTACATTAGTATGTACAGTTGAAATCGGAGGTTTACATAAACTTAGGTTGAAGTCATTAAAACTCATTTTTCAACCACTCCACAGATTTCATGTTAACAAACTATAGTTTTGGCAAGTTGGTTAGGACATCTACTTTGTGCATGACACAAGTAATTCTTCCAACAATTGTTTACAGACAGATTTTTTTACTTATAATTCACTGTATCACAATTCCAGTGGGTCAGAAGTTTACATAAGTAGACTGTGCCTTTAAAAAGCTTGCAAAATTCCGGAAAATTATGTCATGGCTTTAGAAGCTTCTGATAGGCTAAGTGATATCATTTGAGTCAATTGGAGGTGTACCTGTGGATGTATTTCAAGGCCTACCTTCAAACTCAGTGCCTCTTTGCTCGACATCATGGGAAAATCAAAAGAACCTCCGCCAAGACCTCAGGAAGAAAATTGCAGACCTCCACAAGTCTGGTTCATTCTTGGGAGCAATTTCCAAATGCCAGAATGTACCACGTTCATCTGTACAAATAATAGTACGCAAGTATAAACACCATGGGCCCATGCAGCCGTCATACCGCTCAGGAAGGAGACTCGTTCTTTCTCCTAGAGATGAACGTACTTTGGTGCGAAAAGTACAAAACAATCCCAGAACAACAGCAAAGGACCTTGTGAAGATGTTGGAGGAAACCGGTACAAAAGTATCTATATCCACAGTAAAACAAGTCCTATATCAACATAACCTGAAAGGCTGCTCAGCAAGGAAGAAGCCACTGCTCCAAAACTACCATAAAGCCAGACTACGGTTTGCAACTGCACATGGGGACAAAGATCGTACTTTTTGGAGAAATGTCCTCAGGTCTGATGAAACAAAAATAGAACTGTTCGGCCATAATGACCATCGTTATATTTGGAGGAAAAAGGGGGAGGCTTGCAAGCCGAAGAACACCATCCCAACCGTGAAGCACGGGGGTGGCAGCATCATGTTGTGGGGGTGCTTTGCTGCAGGAGGGACTGGTGCACTTCACAAAATAGATGGCATCCTGAAGAAGGAAAATTATGTGGATATAGATAGATAGATAGATAGATAGATAGATAGATAGATAGATAGATAGATAGATAGATAGATAGATAGATAGATAGATAGATAGATAGATAGATAGATAGATAGATAGATAGATAGATAGATAGATAGATAGATAGATAGATAGATAGGTACTTTATTGCTCCCCCGGGGGGGAAATTTCATTGTCAAGCAGCCACAACAAAAACACAGGGCAGGTGCAAAATGCCACAACGAAAGTACACAAAAGACAGATACACGGTACATGATACATAGTTATTGAAGCAACATCTCAAGACATCAGTCCGGAAGTTAAAGCTTGGTTGCAAATGGGTCTACCAAATGGACAATGACCCCAAGCATACTTCCAAAGTTGTGGCAAAATGGCTTAAGGATAACAAAGTCAAGGTATTGGAGTGGCCATCACAAAGCCCTGACCTCAATCCTATAGAAAATGTGTGGACAGAACTGAAAAAGTGTGTGCGAGCAAGGAGGCCTACAAACCTGACTCAGTTACACCAGTTCTGTCATGTGGAATGGACCAAAATTCACCCAACTTATTGTGGGAAGCTTGTGGAAGGCTACCCAAAACATTTGGCCCAAATTAAACAATTTAAAGGCAATGCTACCAAATACTAATTGAGTGTATGTAAACTTCTGACCCACTGGGAATGTGATGAAAGAAATAAAAGCTGAAATAAATAATTCTCTCTACTATTATTCTGACGTTTCACATTCTTAAAATAAAATGGTGATCCTAACTGACCTAAAACAGGGAATTGTTACTAGGATTAAATGTCAGGAATTGTGAAAAACTGAGTTTAAATGTATTTGGCTAAGGTGTATGTAAACTTCCGACTTCAACTGTATCAAATCAATCACATAACGTAGGCTACTTGAATCCGGGTAACATTTCAACTAACTAGTCTTAATCTAGTCTTGAATTTGCCTTTTAACATATCCAAAGTCTCAACAATGCTTTACTGTACAATATTTCTGTAATATGTAGCTGAATTTGTGTGATAATGTATTTTGACACAGTAGCAATGAATTGTCATATTTTTGTATACATGAATTAAATAAACGTTTTAGTGTTATATATGCTATTTTACACTTGTCACACTAAGGGCTGGTTTCCCAGACACAGATTAAGCCTTAATCTGTGTCTAGGAAATTGTTCTAAGCCATAACAAATGATTACATACTTATTTTCTTAGTGTCCCTTTCAGGAAATGTTGAAAGGGACGCATTGTCTTGCATCTCATCTCAAACAATTCATTACCATTATACACTCAGTGGCCAGTTTATTAAATGGTTTGCTCCTACAAACAGGGAGTCACGTGGCCGTGGCTTGCTATGTAAAGCAGGCAGACAGGCATCGAGGCATTCAGTTACTGTTCTATTGAACGTTATAATGTGCAAAACGAGTGACCTAAGCGACTTTGAGCGTGGTATGATCATTGGTGCCAGGCGTGCCGGATCCAGTATCTCAGAATAAGACGGCTTCCTAGGCTTTTCACGCACGACAGTGTCTAGGGAAGCAGTTCCCAAACTAGGAGTTGCGACCCCATGTGGTCCAATTTCCCGCTACGCTATGAAACCACACACTACTGCAGAGACTTGAATCATTCCAACGGTGAATGACTAGACCCGCTATGCTATGAAACCACACACTACTGCAGAGACTTGAATCATTCCCACGGTGAATGACTAGACCCGCTACGCTTTGAAACCACACACTACTGCAGAGACTTGAATCATTCCCATGGTGAATGACTAGACCCGCTACGCTATGAAACCACACACTACTGCAGAGACTTGAATCATTCCCACGGTGAATGACTAGACCCGCTACGCTATGAAACCACACACTACTGCAGAGACTTGAATCATTCCCACGGTGAATGACTAGACCCGCTACGCTATGAAACCACACACTACTGCAGAGACTTGAATCATTCCAACGGTGAATGACTAGACCCGCTACGCTATGAAACCACACA
Source organism: Thymallus thymallus (assembly GCA_023634145.1). Taxonomy (NCBI): domain Eukaryota; kingdom Metazoa; phylum Chordata; class Actinopteri; order Salmoniformes; family Salmonidae; genus Thymallus; species Thymallus thymallus. The sequence continues at coordinate 3,855,761 of CM042414.1, forward strand.
CTACTGCAGAGACTTGAATCATTCCCACGGTGAATGACTAGACCCGCTACGCTATGAAACCACACACTACTGCAGAGACTTGAATCATTCCCACGGTGAATGACTAGACCCGCTACGCTATGAAACCACACACTACTGCAGAGACTTGAATCATTCCAACGGTGAATGACTAGACCCGCTACGCTATGAAACCACACACTACTGCAGAGACTTGAATCATTCCAACGGTGAATGACTAGACCCGCTACGCTATGAAACCACACACTACTGCAGAGACTTGAATCATTCCCACGGTGAATGACTAGACCCGCTACGCTATGAAACCACACACTACTGCAGAGACTTGAATCATTCCAACGGTGAATGACTAGACCCGCTACGCTATGAAACCACACACTACTGCAGAGACTTGAATCATTCCCACGGTGAATGACTAGACCCGCTACGCTATGAAACCACACACTACTGCAGAGACTTGAATCATTCCCACGGTGAATGACTAGACCCGCTACGCTATGAAACCACACACTACTGCAGAGACTTGAATCATTCCAACGGTGAATGACTAGACCCGCTACGCTATGAAACCACACACTACTGCAGAGACTTGAATCATTCCCACGGTGAATGACTAGACCCGCTACGCTATGAAACCACACACTACTGCAGAGACTTGAATCATTCCAACGGTGAATGACTAGACCCGCTACGCTATGAAACCACACACTACTGCAGAGACTTGAATCATTCCCACGGTGAATGACTAGACCCGCTACGCTATGAAACCACACACTACTGCAGAGACTTGAATCATTCCAACGGTGAATGACTAGACCCGCTACGCTATGAAACCACACACTACTGCAGAGACTTGAATCATTCCCACGGTGAATGACTAGACCCGCTACGCTATGAAACCACACACTACTGCAGAGACTTGAATCATTCCCACGGTGAATGACTAGACCCGCTACGCTATGAAACCACACACTACTGCAGAGACTTGAATCATTCCAACGGTGAATGACTAGACCCGCTACGCTATGAAACCACACACTACTGCAGAGACTTGAATCATTCCCACGGTGAATGACTAGACCCGCTACGCTATGAAACCACACACTACTGCAGAGACTTGAATCATTCCCACGGTGAATGACTAGACCCGCTACGCTATGAAACCACACACTACTGCAGAGACTTGAATCATTCCCACAGTGAATGACTAGACCCGCTACGCTATGAAACCACACACTACTGCAGAGACTTGAATCATTCCAACGGTGAATGACTAGACCCGCTACGCTATGAAACCACACACTACTGCAGAGACTTGAATCATTCCCACGGTGAATGACTAGACCCGCTACGCTATGAAACCACACACTACTGCAGAGACTTGAATCATTCCAACGGTGAATGACTAGACCCGCTACGCTATGAAACCACACACTACTGCAGAGACTGGAATCATTCCCACGGTGAATGACTAGACCCGCTACGCTATGAAACCACACACTACTGCAGAGACTTGAATCATTCCAACGGTGAATGACTAGACCCGCTACGCTATGAAACCACACACTACTGCAGAGACTTGAATCATTCCAACGGTGAATGACTAGACCCGCTACGCTATGAAACCACACACTACTGCAGAGACTTGAATCATTCCCACGGTGAATGACTAGACTCGCTACGCTATGAAACCACACACTACTGCAGAGACTTGAATCATTCCAACGGTGAATGACTAGACCCGCTACGCTATGAAACCACACACTACTGCAGAGACTTGAATCATTCCCACGGTGAATGACTAGACCCGCTACGCTATGAAACCACACACTACTGCAGAGACTTGAATCATTCCCACGGTGAATGACTAGACCCGCTACGCTATGAAACCACACACTACTGCAGAGACTTGAATCATTCCCACGGTGAATGACTAGACCCGCTACGCTATGAAACCACACACTACTGCAGAGACTTGAATCATTCCAACGGTGAATGACTAGACCCGCTACGCTATGAAACCACACACTACTGCAGAGACTTGAATCATTCCCACGGTGAATGACTAGACCCGCTACGCTATGAAACCACACACTACTGCAGAGACTTGAATCATTCCAACGGTGAATGACTAGACCCGCTACGCTATGAAACCACACACTACTGCAGAGACTTGAATCATTCCCACGGTGAATGACTAGACCCGCTACGCTATGAAACCACACACTACTGCAGAGACTTGAATCATTCCCACGGTGAATGACTAGACCCGCTATGCTATGAAACCACACACTACTGCAGAGACTTGAATCATTCCAACGGTGAATGACTAGACCCGCTACGCTATGAAACCACACACTACTGCAGAGACTTGAATCATTCCCACGGTGAATGACTAGACCCGCTACGCTATGAAACCACACACTACTGCAGAGACTTGAATCATTCCCACGGTGAATGACTAGACCCGCTACGCTATGAAACCACACACTACTGCAGAGACTTGAATCATTCCCACGGTGAATGACTAGACCCGCTACGCTATGAAACCACACACTACTGCAGAGACTTGAATCATTCCAACGGTGAATGACTAGACCCGCTACGCTATGAAACCACACACTACTGCAGAGACTTGAATCATTCCCACGGTGAATGACTAGACCCGCTACGCTATGAAACCACACACTACTGCAGAGACCGATATTACCGGCCACAATTGAAACAATGTGTCAGATGATAACAATATTTGGCCAAGGTCTATGTAAACGTCCGACTTCAACTGCAAATGCTTATGTTCCTAGCTCCCACAGCGCAGTAATACCTAACAACACAAAACAATACATGCAAATCAAATTAAGAACTATATAAATATTAGAATGAGTCTTGAATATAAATATACAGAGGTCCAACAGTACTGGGACCGTGACACATTTGTTGTTATTTTGGTTCTGTACTCCAGAACTTTGGATTTGAAATGATATAATGACAATGTCAGTTTTAATTTGACGGTATTTTGATCCATATCAGGTGAACCGAAAGTATTGGGACAAATTCACTTATACAGTGCCTTCAGAAAGTATCCACATTTTGTTGTTACAGCCTGTGTCACTGGTCTACACACAATACACCATAATGTCAAAGTGGAATTGTTTTTAGAAATGTTTACAAGTTAATAAAAAATGAAAAGTTGAAATGTCTTTAGTCAATAAGTATTCAACCCTTTTGTTATGGTCCATTGTGCTTATAGCCTTGAGCTAGTTACTCAACCCTCAACTTCAGTAACATATCCAGACCTAGTAACCTAGGTTCACTACAATGAAGAGCAATCGTTGTGAATCTGGTTTTAAATACATGTGTATTTATGTATGTGTGTATTAAATACTTATTTTCTGTGTAGTTATTTTTTTTCATACTCTACCAATGAAAGTATTTTCAAATACTTTTTGCCAAATATATTTCAAATACCCCTAGGACCAAACAGTCCATGATTCAAATACATGAAGTATTTAAGTATTTGAATGTACACTTTTCTGTGTATTTGAGTAGACTACATGGCCAAAAGTATGTGGACACCCCTTCAAATTAGTGGATGCGGCTATATGCCAGGAGAACGCTACTTGCCTGAAAGCATAGTGTGAAGTTTGGTGGAGGAGGAATAATAGTCTGGGGCTGTTTTTCATGGTTCGGGCTAAGCCCCTTAGTTCCAGTGAAGGGAAATCGTAACGCTACAGCATACAATGACATTCTAGACTATTCTGTTCTTCCAACTTTGTGAAAACAGTTTGGTGAAGGCACTTTCCTGTTTCAGCATGACAATCCCCCGCCTTGCACAAAATGAGGTCCATACAGAAATGGTTTGTTGAGATTGGTGTGGAAGAACCTGACTGGCCTGCACAGAGCCCTGACCTCAACCCCATCAAACAACTTTAGGATGGGGTCCCTAATAAACATGCTCTCCAGAAGGCAGTCTGTTGCTTGGTAAATAGGACAGGATTGGTTGCTTGGTAAATAGGACAGGATGACAGGTCGTTTTTGGCATTCTAAGTGGGTCTAGTTCCAGCTCTGCATTTGGCTACCCTGGAAATGTTATTTTCAGTGCCCGTTTAATGTTGTGACTACGGCCAGCGAGCAACGACACAATATGAAGAAACGTGCCGCTTGTGGCGGTGTAAAGTAATCTCCAAATGGTGCTCCGTATCAAAACAAAAGTGTAGATACATGGAGGGAGGAAATATGGAGGAAAAGTCTATCATCAAAAACAACCTAACCATGTCAAAACGATCAACAGTTTATCACCGCACAACGTTACAACAACCTAACCATGTCAAACGGTCAACAGTTTATCACCACACAACGTTACAACAACCTAACCATGTCAAAACGATCAACAGTTTATCACTACACAACGTTACAACAACCTAACCATGTCAAACTATCAACAGTTTATCACCGCACAACGTTACAACAACCTAACCATGTCAAACGATCAACAGTTTATCACCACACAACGTTACAACAACCTAACCATGTCAAAACGATCAACAGTTTATCACCGCACAACGTTACAACAACCTAACCATGTCAAACGATCAACAGTTTATCACCGCACAACGTTACAACAACCTAACCATGTCAAACGATCAACAGTTTATCACCGCACAGCGTTACAACAACCTAACCATGTCAAACGATCAACAGTTTATCACCGCACAACGTTACAACAACCTAACCATGTCAAACGATCAACAGTTTATCACTGCACAACGTTACAACAACCTAATCATGTCAAACGATCAACAGTTTATCACCGCACAACGTTACAACAACCTAATCATGTCAAAACGATCAACAGTTTATCACCGCACAACGTTACAACAACCTAACCATGTCAAACGATCAACAGTTTATCACCGCACAACGTTACAACAACCTAATCATGTCAAACGATCAACAGTTTATCACCGCACAACGTTACAACAACCTAATCATGTCAAAACGATCAACAGTTTATCACCGCACAACGTTACAACAACCTAACCATGTCAAACGATCAACAGTTTATCACCGCACAACGTTACAACAACCTAACCATGTCAAACGATCAACAGTTTATCACCGCACAACGTTACAACAACCTAACCATGTCAAACGATCAACAGTTTATCACCGCACAACGTTACAACAACCTAATCATGTCAAACGATCAACAGTTTATCACCGCACAACGTTACAATAACCTAACCATGTCAAACGATCAACAGTTTATCACCGCACAACGTTACAACAACCTAATCATGTCAAAACGATCAACAGTTTATCACCGCACAACGTTACAACAACCTAACCATGTCAAACGATCAACAGTTTATCACCGCACAACGTTACAACAACCTAATCATGTCAAACGATCAACAGTTTATCACCGCACAACGTTACAACAACCTAATCATGTCAAAACGATCAACAGTTTATCACCGCACAACGTTACAACAACCTAACCATGTCAAACGATCAACAGTTTATCACCGCACAACGTTACAACAACCTAACCATGTCAAACGATCAACAGTTTATCACCGCACAACGTTACAACAACCTAACCATGTCAAACGATCAACAGTTTATCACCGCACAACGTTACAACAACCTAATCATGTCAAACGATCAACAGTTTATCACCGCACAACGTTACAATAACCTAACCATGTCAAACGATCAACAGTTTATCACCGCACAACGTTACAACAACCTAACCATGTCAAACGATCAACAGTTTATCACCGCACAACGTTACAACAACCTAACCATGTCAAACGATCAACAGTTTATCACCGCACAACGTTACAACAACCTAACCATGTCAAACGATCAACAGTTTATCACCGCACAACGTTACAACAACCTAACCATGTCAAACGATCAACAGTTTATCACCGCGTAACGTTACAACTCTCTCTTTCTTCAGCATGAGGAGCCTGACTGGACAGGCCTACATTCATTCCTTCAGCATGAGGAGCCTGACTGGACAGGCCTACATTCATTCCTGATAGCATGAACATCATTTAAACCATTAAATCAATCAGTTTATCCAGCCTTGGAACTTCCTTGTAAAAAAAAATATTTCGCAAATGCATTAGCCTTTGTCACTTCAGGTTAGTAAGATCTGTATCAATGACACCACAAACAGATCTGGGACCAGGCTACACATTCATAGGGCTAAAGAGGAGATTTCTTGACATACAGGCCTACAAGAGTTTGTTATCCTTGTAAGTTTCAACATGAGGGGTCTTTCTGAGTTCTCCCTGCTGTTGCAACAGTTGTTTGTGAGCTTCAGGTGTTCGCTGAAGAGAGACCCACAGAGATCTCCTGCAGGGTCGCCATCTGAGGGCCCTCCATGACACCAGGCCCACTAACACTCACTGACACTCGCTGACTCTCCGTCAGCTGTGTTTATCTCTAGACAGCCAAGTGTTGCACTGATAAAAGACGACGCCAGGCGAGACCCAGCTTTTCTGTCTCTCCAACTGTTTTCCTATCCTAACCCCCTTTCCTGGACCCACAGCAGAGTAGTTAGCCTCTGAGGCTCGATCCACCCATCCCCAACGTTGCTCATCTGACTTCACCAACGTTTGAAATTGATAAAGTGGCTAGTTTCTTTAAAGACGCATTTGGTGTTGTTGCAGTGATTGATTGTCACGGCCCAAGTTTACCAACTTAAGATGTGAATAAAAATGTAATTGAATGAATGCACTGTTTATGTTTTGGTCATTGTGTTAGGTAGCTTATCTTACATGTCATAGAGTTTGAAGTGACATTCTGTCAAATACACCACCAAACCTGTAAATCCACACGAACACCTTCGATACTTTCAACATTTCCCTTTATCTAATGTACCATTTACTCTTGTGTCAGAAGTAAACCTGTAATGTTGTCGACACTTTAGGACAACACACATTGTTATCAGCTTAGTCAACGTTCTATTCAATGACATTATGAAGGGCAGTTCAGAACAGCTGAAGATGAATTTTAAAGAACTGATTGTATCACTACTTGACACCAACAAACGCGCCATAATATCTGGCCCTCTGCCCTCCCTAAATCGTGGCATTTCACGGTTCAGCAGGCTTTTAGCCCTCCTTAACTCCTTAACTGGCTACGAGACTTTTGCAGCTCTGTCGGTCCCTACCATTGTGTGGCTGTGTTGTCATAATGCTTCAGCAAATGTGCATTATCCCAGGGGCATTGGAAGACACAATGTAAGTAACCTAATTTATGTTCCTCATACTGCCCTGAATGCCTCTGCTAATCCTTCAGCTATTGTATGCAATAATAGAGTTATACTGTTAGCACTGAGGCGGGGTGCCCTAGCAGGAAGTAGCTTAAGAATCAAGGTTCATGAACTCAATAATTTGCTATTAACAGATGACATTCATATTCTGACCATCTCTGAAACTCACTTAGATAATACCTTTGATGATACACTGGTAGCAAAACATAGTCATAAGATCTACAGAAAAGACAGAAATGCCAAAAGGTGGAGGTGTGGCTGTTTTATATTCAGAACCACATTCCTGTAAAGCTTAGAGGATCTCATGTTAAAGTCATCTGTCTCACCTAAAACCTATTCTGGTGGGAAGCTGCTATAGACCACCAAGTGCTAACAGTCTGTATCTGGATAATGTGTGAAATGCTTGATAATGTATGTGATATCAACAGAGAGGTATATTTTCAGGGTGATTGACTGGCTTTCATCAAGCTGCCCACTCAAGAAAAAGCTTCAAATTGAAACTACAACCTGGTTCAGGTTATCAATCCACCTACCAGGTTAGTTACAAACAGCACAATAATTAAATCATCAACATGTATTGATCACGTCTTTACTAATGCTACAGAAATAAACTTGCAAGCAAACACTGCAGTTTACACATTTATGAAATTGCTAAACCCAGTTACTAATAAGCACCAATTGAAAATGACTGTAAAACTGTTAAATCCCCGTGGATTGATGAGGAATTAAAACATGTTATGGTTAAGAAGGATGTGTCAAAAGATAAGGCAAATAAGTCTTGCTGCACAATAAATTGGCAAATTGAGAAATCATGTGAATAAACTGAATAAAAAGAAGAAGAAACTTCACTATGAAACAAAGATTAATGACATAAAGAATGATAGTAAAAAGCTTTGGAGTATTACAGTTACAATTACATTTGGGCGGAAAAAAAGCAAGCTCAGCTCCATCATTCATTGAATCAGATGGCTCATTCATTACAAAACCAACTGATATTGCTAACTTCTTGAATGATTTTTTAATTGGCAAGATTAACAAACTTAGTCATTACATGCCAGCAACAAACGCTGACACTACACATCCAAGTATATCTGAACATATTATGAAAGACAAGCATTGTCATTTTGAATTCTGTAAAGTGAGTGTGGAAGAGGTGAAAACATTGTTGTCTATCAACAATGACAAGCCACCAGGGTCTGACAACTTGGATGGAAAATTGCTGAGGATAATAGCGGACAATATTGCCACTCCTGTTTGCCATATCTTCAATTTAAGCCAACTAGAAAGGGTGTGCCCTTAAGCCTGGAGGGAAGCAGAAGTCATTCCCCTACCTAAGAATAGTAAAGCCCCCTTTACTGGCTCAAATAGCCGACCAATCAGCCTTTTAGCCAATCAGCCAATCACCCTTAGTAAACATTTTAAAACAATTGTGGTTGACCAGATGCAATGCTATTTTACAGTAAACAAATTGACAACAGACTTTCAGCATGCTTATAGGGAAAGACATTCAACAAGCACAGCACTTACACAAATGACTGATGATTGGCTGAGAGAAATTGATGATAACAAGATTGTGAGGGCTGTTTTGTTAGACCTCAGTGCGGCTTTTGACAAAAAACGTATGTGTTATGGCTTTACTCCCCCTGCTATATTGTGGATAAAGAGTTACTTGTCTAACCGATCATAGTGGGTTTTCCATAATGGAAGCCTACTGTATTCAACATTATCCAGGTAGAATCAGGAAGTCCCCAGGGCAGCTGTCTAGGCCCCTTACTTTTTAAAATGATTACTAATGACATGCCACTGGCTTTGAGTAAAGCAGTGTGTTTATGTATGCTGATGACTCAACACTATACATGTCAGCTACTACAGCGACTGAAATGACTGCAACACTTAACAAAGAGCTGCAGTTAGTTTCAGAATGGGTGGCAAGGAATAAGATATTCCTAAAACCATTGTATTTGGGACAAATCATTCACTAATCCCTAAACCTTGACTAAATCTGGTCATGAATAATGTGGAATTGAGCAAGTTGAGGAGACTAAACTGCTTGGAGTAACCCTGGATTATAAACTGTCCTGGTCAAAGCATGTTGATACAACAGTAGCTAAGATAGGGAGAAGTCTGTCCATAATAAAGCACTGCTCTGCCTTCTTAACAACACTATCAACAAGGCAGGTTCTACAGGCCCTAGTTTTGTTGCACCTGGACTACTGTTCAGTCGTGTGGTCAGGTGCCACAAAGAGGGATTTAGGAAAATTTCAATTGGCTCAGAACAGGGCAGCACGGCTGGCCCTTAGGTACACAGAGAGCTAACATTAATAACATGCATGTCAATTTCTCCTGGCTAAAAGTGAAGGAAAGATTGACTTCATCACTACTTGTATTTGTGAGAGGTATTGATATTTTGAATACACCAAGCTGTCTGTCTGAACTACTGGCACACACCTCAGACACCCATGAATACCCCACAAGACATGCCACCAGAGGTCTCTTCACAGTCCCCAAGTCCAGAACAGACTATGGGAGGCACACAGTACTACATAGAGCCATGACTACATGGAACTCTATTCCACATCAAGTAACTCATGCCAGCAGTAAAATGACATAAGAAAACCAGATAAAATACACCTTATGGAACAGCAGGGACTGTGAAGTAACACAAACATAGGCACAGACACATGCATACACACACATGATAACATACACACTATCGACACACATACACATGGATTTAGTGTTGCAGATATGTTGTAGTAGAGTAGTGGCCTGAGGGCACACACTTAATGTGTTGTAAATCTGTTAGGAATGTATTGTAATTTAGCTGGACCCCAGGAAGAGTAGCTGCTGCCTTGGCAGGAACTAATGGGGATTCATAACAGTGGTGACCTGTCATTCAGGGCAGGTGGGGCAGAGGCCCATATTTTATTTTTGGGGGGCTTGCTTGTTTTGCATGTTATTTTGGCATGAATACGTGTCACACATCAGTTTGCAAACAATGTAAAAACATTTTTTTATATATAATTGAGTTAATAAAGCCGCATATAAACATCTTTCTCTTTTTTGTTTTCTTGAGTAAGGCAGCTCCAAAATGCAGGTGTTTCAGCCTAGCTCAGTGCTTTCTGTTATGGTGGGGCGGGCCAGCAGAAAATAGGAGCATTGTGTTGTGATTGGCTCAGTGTTCTGTCACTCATGGGGACTTTGCACAATCGCCAATTTTAAGTTCTTAGTAAAGGTGGACATCCAACATTTCAGCCCTTTGGGTCCAGCCATAGAGTTATATTACAAATGCATTTCCAAAAAGGCTCAAGGTCATTGGCCACAGAAATGATGTCAAATCACATTATATCTACAGTAGCTTTGATTGGACTGATCATGTCAACATCTTACTTTCACAATCTTAGCTAGCAGTCATCATCATGAATCAAGTCTACTGGCTAATCCTTGTCATATGAAGAGGAATAATGAAGAGAAAATATAGATGAAACTTATCGGTGCTCATCGGCCATTGGACATAAACATTACACAACAATTTGGAGATTCAACAATAAGTGCTTTGGAAGGAATCGGTGACAGTTGCTAACTGTAAGCGTTTTGAACGGTCATTCAACTCAGAATTGTAAATCCGGCATCTTTCTCTTTGTTGACAACATTTGCCAACGAAGGACCGCCGCGCCACTTTACTGTTCCAGCACATCAAACAACGTGAGTCAAACTGCTGCTCCACTTTCCTGTTCCAGCACATCAAACAACGTGAGTCAAAAAATGTCTTATGCTGGGTAGCTGCTGCCTTTGCAGGAACTAATGGGGATCCATAATAAACCCCTGGAAGAGTAGCTGCTGCCTTGGCAGGAACTAATGGGGATCCATAATAAATACAAATACTGATATAAATCAGTCTGCATCGTTTGAAAACTGGGTGCCTGCCTTCTGTCCTTCCTGTCAAGCCTCTGCGTGACATCAGCATGCACACACACGCAAAGACACAAACACACACAATAACAAGGAGATATCTGTGATTTGGTGACTCTGAAATATGAGTCAATGCATATTGCATGGTTCTTCTGGCACTTGAAGGACATATCTGTAAATAAGTGACACCTTAACCTATTATAAAGCTGATGAGGAAGTGAAACGCTGAGTTACAGTAACAGCCAAACACAAAACCACTTACCCCATACTTCCAGTATATTCCAGTCTCAGATTGCTTTTAAAAAACCCTGAGGTCTACGCTTGTGTGTTGACTTACGGTGATGTTTATTAAACTTTGGGCTGTTGAATCGGTATGGGGGAGCTGTTTACCTTAGGCCACAGCTGACAGACGTTTCATAGCACACTTTTTCCATCTGCATTTCACAGAGGAACATCAATCAATCAATCAATCAAATGTATTTATTAAGCCCTTTTTACATCAGCTGATGTCACAAAGTGCTATACAGTAACCCAACCAGGAGAGAGAGCAGACTGATAGATAGATAGGTACTTTATTGATACCCGATACTCGATACATGAAACATAATGCATCAGTATGAAAAAGTATAAAATACAAGAAGTCTGGAGTGCTTAAAAAGCTATAAAAAGACATTGCATAGTATGAGTGGTTGGCTGAATATGTACACTATACATTGTTACAGAGTGTTAGGTGAGAAAAAAAAAAGATACAAATATTGCAAGTTGATATAGATAAATAAGGAATATTTGCATGGTTAACTATACAGGTCGATGGCAGAGAGATACTTAAATAGCTAAAAGTGCGTATGATATAAGTGAAGGTAATAATAGTTTACTTAATATACAGACTGGTTAAATGTACAGGTAAGTGAATATTAGCATGGTTACATTAACTGTACAGGTAAATGAATATTAGCATGGTTACATTAACTGTACAGGTAAGTGAATATTAGCATGGTTACATTAACTGTACAGGTAAATGAATATTAGCATGGTTACATTAACTGTACAGGTAAGTGAATATTAGCATGGTTACATTAACTGTACAGGTAAGTGAATATTAGCATGGTTACATTAACTGTACAGGTAAGTGGCAACGTCCTCCACTTCCATCCTTTACTTCCTAATTTCTGAGAGATGACAGATTGAATGTGGAGGGAAGGTGAAGAGGTACAAGTAGTCTTGGAGGGAAGGTGAAGAGGTACAAGTAGTCTTGGAGGGAAGGTGAAGAGGTACAAGTAGTCTTGGAGGGAAGGTGAAGAGGTACAAGTAGTCTTGGAGGGAAGGTGAAGAGCTACAAGTAGTCTTGGAGGGAAGGTGAAGAGCTACAAGTAGTCTTGGAGGGAAGGTGAAGAGCTACAAGTAGTCTTGGAGCAGCAGGTAGTTTGATGGTAAGCAATAAGCATAGACAGTGAAATATGGGGGGCAGTAGCATTTGACCGTCCCACATAACAACACACACTGTTTCTCATATACACCGAGTGTACAGAACCTGCTCTTTCCATGACATAGACTGACCAGGTGAATCCAGGTGAAAGCTATGATCCCTTATTGATGTTACTTGTTAAATCCACTTCAATCAGTGTAGATGAAGGGGTGGAGACAGGTTAAAAAATTATTTTTAAGCCTCGAGACAACTGTGACATGGATTGTATATGTGTGCCATTCAGAGGATGAATTGGCAAGACAAAATATTTAAGTGCCTTTGAACGGGGTATGGTAGCAGGTGCCAAGCTCACCGGTTTGAGTCAAGAACTGCAACGCTTCTGGATTTTTCATGCTAAACAGTTTCCTGTGTGTATCAAGAATGGTCCACCACCCAAAGGACATACAGCCAACTTGACACAACTGTGAGAAGCATTGGCGTCAACGCTTTTGATACCTTGTAGAGTCCACGCCCCGACAAATTGCGGCTGTTCTGAGAGAAAAAGGACGTGCAACTCAATAATAGGAAAGTGTTCTTAATGTTTTGTACACTCAGTGTATAAATAGAGTCAGGTTTATAATTATTGGCACCTTTGATTACGATGATTAACAAAAAAAGACTGTAGAAAATGTAAAATACCCAAATACAATTGTTTAGAAAAGAGATTTAGTTTAACAAGTCATTTTTAAAAAATTGCAAAAAGAAAGGGTTCAAAATTATTGGTACCCCAGTTTTCAATATTCCAGCACCTTACTCTTGTGAGGATAACGACACTGAGCCTTTTTCTAAAATGTTTCATGTGATTGGATCTTATACCATTCCTCCATACAGAATCTTCCCAGATATTTGATATCCTTCGTCTGATATCCTAATTTCTTTGTTGGTTTTGATGTATGCTTGAGGTTATTGTTCTAACCCTGGGATAAAGTGTTATTGTAAAGGTCAGGTTGGGCTACACACTAATATGACCCCTCTGTGTAAAGGTCAGGTTGGGCTACACACTAATATGACCCCTCTGTGTAAAGGTCAGACCCTCACGTACACGTTAGTTGTTTTGCTCTGGGCCTACAGGCTTCACAAGACTCGTATCTCAGATAGAGGACAGACACTTCAGAACAAACTTCCTTTAGAATCTGATATTCCATGTAGTGAATCTGTTATTCAATGTGTTTGTATGGGCTAATAGCAGTAAGGACTATCTGTTGTTCCATGTAGTGAATCTGTTATTCAATGTGTTTGTATGGTCTAATAGCAGTAAGGACTATCTGTTGTTCCATGTAGTGAATCTGTTATTCAATGTGTTTGTATGGGCTAATAGCAGTAAGGACTATCTGTTGTTCCATGTAGTGAATCTGTTATTCAATGTGTTTGTATGGTCTAATAGCAGTAAGGACTATCTGTTGTTCCATGTAGTGAATATGTTATTCAATGTGTTTGTATGGTCTAATAGCAGTAAGGACTATCTGTTGTTCCATGTAGTGAATCTGTTATTCAATGTGTTTGTATGGGCTAATAGCAGTAAGGACTATCTGTTGTTCCATGTAGTGAATCTGTTATTCAATGTGTTTGTATGGTCTAATAGCAGTAAGGACTATCTGTTGTTCCATGTAGTGAATCTGTTATTCAATGTGTTTGTATGGGCTAATAGCAGTAAGGACTATATGTTGTTCCATGTAGTGAATCTGTTATTCAATGTGTTTGTATGGTCTAATAGCAGTAAGGACTATCTGTTGTTCCATGTAGTGAATCTGTTATTCAATGTGTTTGTATGGGCTAATAGCAGTAAGGACTATCTGTTGTTCCATGTAGTGAATCTGTTATTCAATGTGTTTCTATGGACTAATAGCAGTAAGGACTATCTGTTGTTCCATGTAGTGAATCTGTTATTCAATATGTTTGTATGGTCTAATAGCAGTAAGGACTATCTGTTGTTCCATGTAGTGAATCTGTTATTCAATGTGTTTGTATATGCTAGACAGGGCTTAGACTATTATGGGTTAATTACCATTTTAAAAGCTTCTATGAAAATGTATATACACTGAACAAAAATATAAACGCATCTTGTAAATTGTTGGTCCCATGTTTCATGAGCTGAAATAAAAGATCCCAGAATGATTTATCTTGGATGTTTCTGGAACAAATTAATTTACATCTCTGTTAGTAAGCATTTCTCTTTTGGCAAGATCCATCCACCTGACAGGTGTGGCATATCAAGAAGCTAATTAAACAGCATGATCATTATGCAGGTGCATCTTGTGCTGGGGACAATAAAAGGCCACTCTACAATGTGCAGTTTTGTCACACAACACAATGCCAAAGATGTCTCAAGTTTTGAGGTTTGTGAGTTTTCCAAAAATAGCACCCATATGTAGACATAGCTCCACTCACAAAAGCTCTGACGAAGGCCTTGAGGCCGATACGTAAAGCTTATTAAAAAGAAGTGATACTATCAAGAGCAGTTTGCAGGTTTCTTTTTCCTGCCCAGTCATGTGAAATCCATAGATTAGGGCCTAATTAATTTATAGAAATTGACTGATTTCTTTATATGAACTGTAACTCAGTAAAATCTTAGAAATGGTTGCATGTTGCGTTTATATTTTTGTTCAGTATAACTGATGTTTTTTATGATGTCGTTGTCTGTTTGTGTATGTTTTGTATCGTTGATCTAATATAAAATAGATAGATAGATAGATAGATAGATAGATAGATAGATAGATAGATAGATAGATAGATAGATAGATAGATAGATAGATAGATAGATAGATAGATAGATAGATAGATAGATAGATAGATAGATAGATAGATAGATAGATAGATAGATAGATAGATAGATAGGTACTTTATTGCTCCCCCGGGGGGGAAATTTCATTTCAATGCTTATACGGTATATAAAAAAAGATAACCAGCCTGAAACCCCACAGAGCAACAGAGAAGCGTTTGAGAAGAGTGTTGTGTTGACTGCGTGGTGCGGTCGTTGCACCCTGACCCAATCTCTGACTTCTCTTTCTTTTGTTGTAACGCTCCTGACACTTTGACTGTTGAGGCTGACCAATAGAGTGACAGAGTCTGTGTATCTGTAGCTCTCACTGCTGTGGCTGACCAGAGTTGGGCTGGTGAGGTTAAAGTGTGCCAAGACAGGTGAAGTGATCAGCAGTTCTTTGAGAGAGTGGACAGCCTGTGCACAGTCGGGTGTACAGGCCCAGTACACCTCCTTCTTTAACAGCTGACGCAGAGGGGACGTGATGGCCGAGTGCTGGGTCAGGAAGCGCATGCAGTAACCCGCTCGAGTGAGCTTGAGGTTCTTTCAATTAACAGCTCCCTGATCATTTAATCTCATTTAATAACCAAACTGACATAACTGTTCTAACCCTTTAAGATCACTGACATACTGTGTTCCTGACTCAACCCACTCGCTGTGTGCACTGCCGAAAATGCAGCCTCTTCAGAAGCACATTCTGTTTCTGCATCATGTATGATGCAACAGCTGCATCATACAGCGGGTGAAATAAGTATTGAACACGTCACCATCTTTCTCAGTAAATATATTTCCAAAGGTGCTATTGACAAGACATTTTCACCAGATGTTGGTAACAACCCAAGTAATCCATACATACAAAGAAACCAAAACAAATATGGCATTGGTTATAGGCGCATTTCTAAGCTTCTGAATGTTCCAGTGGGCACTGTTGGGGCCATAATACGGAAGTGGAAAGACAATCATTTCACCATAAATGTGTGTGTGTGTGTGTGTGTGTGTGTGTGTGTGCTCCTTTCCATTGTGAGTCGAGGGCGTCACATCGACCTTTGGAGAATAGCACACTTAACCTTGTCAGTAGCAATAACGTGAAAGTCACTGCTCCAACAGGATACAATGCGTATCTGGAGGTAATGAGCTGTCCTCAAGCAAATGATATTGATATGTTCCTAATGTGTGCACGCCTATAGGTCTATGGTGCACATAGGCGTTGTGTACTCAGGGATGTCTTTTATTTGTTCAAAGATATTTCATTCAAGCGTATTAAACCTGTGGTCAGTCAACGTTGGTTTGTGAGATATACATTTCTATCGCTTAGCAGCGGCATGTTAAGTGAGTTTAGACGAATGGACAGCGTTGTGTTTATATAGGAGCTAGAATAATTGTTAGATACTACTGCACTGTTGGAGTTAGGAACACAAGCATCTCGCTACACCCGCAATACCATCTGCTAAATATGAGTATTATGTTATTTGATATAGCCGGTTATTTCGACATTTGCCGTTTAGGGCTTCGTGCTGGATCAAAAGCAAGCCTTTTGTGTCTTTCAGATACTTGGAAAACAATTTCTCTCCATGATCATAAAAAACTTGTAGTCGACAGCAGACTCAATCAGTTGCAGATAGATAGACACTTCATACCCCTCTTCCCAACAGACATTTGTTGTGTTGTGTTCAGCAGGATTGTCTGTTATAAACTGTGTGGGTCGAGTCCTGAATGCTGATTGGCTGACAGCTGTGGTATATCAAACTGTAAATGTATTTTTACTGTTCTAAATACGTCTACTAAGAAAATTCCATGAAAGAAAGAAGAAACAAAGAAAGAGAAAGAAAGAAACAACCAATGTTTTACAATAGAAAACTATCAATAATAATATAATTAATAATAATAATAATATACATACATACGAATAATAAATAATACAAGTAATATTAACGATATCAACAAGATGAGTAATATAATTAGTATTATCATTATAGGAATGTTATGAATGCATTATGAACATCATAATAATACATAATAATTTAAAACAAGGACAAGGATATTCGTATTATACTATGTGGATATAACACTATACAATAATATAATTATTGTTATCATGTAACAACAATTATAACAATGTAAATTATTATAATTATACACTTATTAAATATACATAACATTACAATGCTTACATTATTTGTATTAGAATTGATAATATTATTGTTATTATTCCAATGTATAATAATGCGAGATTGTTGGTCAACCAGAGATTGTTGGTCTGTATTATGGATGAGGGACGGACTATTATACCTCTTCATGCATCCTCTTTGTATTTGCATACAGCCTACTTAACGTCGCTCATGCTTTAAAAACGCAGAGCTGTCGATGGTGACCATTTAATAGCACTGATTCCAACGTACGCGTCAGAGAAATACGCGTCCAGGGGCAAAGTGAAGCTTTGGTTTCCTCGTTCACTTCCAAGAGATACTTCAACGGTGTTTTTGAAAGAATGGACTATTTCTTGGCATCGATTTGAAAGGACAGTACTCAAACAAGCCATCCCTTTAAGGGACATAAAGCTGATATTCAGAGTGACTTTACTCGCACTTGGAATCGAAAATTCGAAAATAAAAATGTAAGTATCATATTTTTTTTAAATAATAGCCTTATTGAGACAAATAAAAAATACGATACATTCAAGCAATATACCTATAATAGCACTTTTCACCATTATTTTCGGCAATGGTTACATATTGTAACGACCTGATATGGAGTTCTATTGAGTTGTGTTATGTGTTTATGGTTTCAGTAGTTAAACTAATGTTCTGTGGTTATGTTTACTTAAGTTGTCTTAGTTCAGGTTCTGGAGGAGGGGGAATGTTAGAGTGCAAACCGTTACCGAGCCTTGCATGGCCGGAGGTTAGGTTCATTGTTAATAATTGAATAAAGTGTGACATTCCTGGAGTCGTGCGGTCTATGGGGCACATCTTCCTTTGTCCCAGCTCGGGACATTACAACATATTTATTATTTCGTTAATTGAAGTGTATTAGACCTCATATAGGGATAATCGAATCTCATTAGGTTTTTGATGACAGCCTTGTCTTAGTAGACCGCTACATTGACTAACAACGATCTAACAACTGAAATCAAACCATTTTTAGGGATTAGCCTACTTTCTAGCTGTGTTTTGAAATAGTTCTACTCCCTGCAAAGATTTCTGTGCGTCTGACTGGGAATGTGTCGAACCAGTTCCAACTGCAGGGTATGATGACATTATATTTTAGTCATTTAGCAGACGCTCTTATGCAGAGCGATTTACAGTGGCAATTAGGGTTAAGTGCCTTGCTCAAGGGGCACATAGACATATTTTTAAACTAGTCGGCTCGGGGACTCGAACCACAGTCGCTCTTAATCGCTAGGCTACCTGCCACCCTAGAGGGGAAAGACCTTGACTTTATCACGTGTAGAATTTGCATAGTTTGAGTAAGAACACTTTTTCAAAATAAAAACTAGTCATTCACAAATTATAATGGGTAACAAGAAGTTACAGAAATTAAAGTATAGCCTATTTACAAACACAATGTCACAGAGTATCAAAACAATCCCACAAACACAATTGTATACTTTTTTCCATCATATAATTCTTTAAACAAAGCATCATAAAAAAGCGTCAAACTGACTTTACATGCTGCCTTTGAAGAGAACATCTTGTTGAGAACAGAAAGAGGAAACGTTGGTGTTACTGTATAAAAATAACACTGTTACTGTTGTTACTGGTGTTACTGTTATGCCCAACAAGGCAAAACATTATAGTGGAAACCCTCTTGATGGTGAAGAGACAAATTTGCCGTTTTAAAGTTAAAGGGATAGTTCACCCAAATTATAAAATGACATGTTGGAAAGTGCCCGGGAAGCTAAACCAAAAAATGTACTTATGTTTACGACCAATAATAACAATAACTGTAGCGACCCTGTGTTTATAAATGTGGATATCGACTTGTGGCCCAGTGGTTTCCACGCATGGCTACAGGCCAGAAGGTTGAGGGTTCACCAACCACCACGGACGAGCTCACTCTCCCTGCCTGTCTCATTACACTACAATCCTAGCCAGCTGACCAGCTAGGGGAAAATCAGATTTTCAAAATTTTCATGCCATATTTCTAATTATATAAAATATATGCAATACATTTTCCACCAGCAGGTTTATGTGCCATTACACCCACAACCAATAAACAAAGCACACCAACTTTGGGCACTCCCATATCATGGTTTGCATTTTCAACATCACAATAAATAGACTATGAAAATCTCAACAAACAGAAAATACACCCCTCCTTACCTTGTAGGCTTACCCAGTATCGAAGGCTTGGCTTGACAATCTCCGAATGTCATTCAACTTTTTGGTGTTTTGTAACAGATGTCTCTTTCCAGTCATCAATTGGCCGCGGCACAGTTTGGGTTGATTTATTTTATTTGTCACTTTAAAAAAATATATACTGTATACATTAAACAAAATGTAAGTGACCGGAATCACACATTAAAGTGGGGACTTATTTCCATTGTGGTCCCTATTTTTTACATAAATACAATTACATAGATAGACACATTACAGAGACTAAAACAACCCCAACCTCCAGACGAGTATGAGAGGGAGTTTAAGTACAGTTATTACAAGCTTGTTTGTCTGGTAGCTTATTCTTTAGATCTTTGGGGTTGCTGGTGAACCATGATGTGCAGGCATAAGATAGATAGATAGATAGATAGATAGATAGATAGATAGATAGATAGATAGATAGATAGATAGATAGATAGATAGATAGATAGATAGATAGATAGATAGATAGATATATAGATAGATAGATAGATAGATAGATAGATAGATAGATAGATAGATAGATAGATAGATAGATAGATAGATAGATAGATAGATAGATAGATAGATAGATAGATAGATAGATAGATAGATAGATAGATAGATAGATAGATAGATAGATAGGTACTTTATTGGAACATGTTACAATATGTTCTCATTGAACAGATTTTGAGAGTGTTGCCCAAAGGCATACTTTTAGGCTAACATGATCAAAGTTAGTTAATGATTTGTAATGGTAGATTACTTTCATGTCCTCTTCATCTGACTAACAGCCCATTTCTCTCTGTCTCTCTCCAGGATGACCACTAGGGATAAATGGAGGGTTTACAAGCGGGTGTCTGTCGTGTTCTTTCTAGCCGTGGTGACGTTGACGGTGGTTCAGAGAGGGCCTCCCTTCCAAATTGACAGGCAGGGTCACATGGAGGCCTCCTCCGAGGGAGGGGAGTACAGGGCCCAGCAGCAGAAGAAGGGTCTCTACCCGGGGACCAACACTTTCTGGAAGGCTAGCAAGCCCAAACAAGCTGAGCCTACAGCCGCCACCACTGGCACCACAGGGGAACCCAGCATCACCCAGGAGCGAGCTGGCTCCCGGACCTGGGACGTGTCCAGTGCCAACTGCAGTGCCAACCTCAACTTCACCAACCAGGACTGGTTCAGGGCCCTGGATGCACACTTCAAGCAGTTCCTTCTGTACCGTCACTGCCGCTTCTTCCCCATGCTCATCAACCATCCGGAGAAGTGTTCCGGGGAGACCTTCCTTCTCATGGTCATCAAGTCCATCGCCACGCAGCACGACCGCCGCGAGGTGATCCGCAAGACCTGGGGCAAGGAGCAGGTTGGTGACGGCAAGAAGGTGAAGACGGTCTTCTTGCTGGGGACGCCGTCCAACGAGATGGAGAAGGCCAACCACCAGAAGCTCCTGGAGTACGAGGACTACATCTACGGAGATATCCTCCAATGGGACTTCCAGGACAGCTTCTTCAACCTGACCCTCAAGGAGACCCACTTCCTCAAGTGGTTCTCCACCTACTGCGCCGATGTGCGCTACGTCTTCAAGGGCGACGACGACGTCTTCGTCAGTGTGGAAAACATCTTTGAGTACCTGGAGGCCAGCGCCCAGGTCAAGAACCTCTTCGTGGGTGACGTGCTCTTCAAGGCCAAGCCCATTCGCAAGAAGGAGAACAAGTACTACATCCCACAACCGCTTTACAACAAGACCCACTACCCTCCATACGCTGGAGGCGGTGGGTTCCTCATGGACGCACCCCTGGCCAGGAGGCTCTACTGGGCTTCAGACTCTCTGGAGCTGTACCCCATCGATGACGTGTTCCTGGGCATGTGTCTGGAGGTGCTGCAGGTCACACCCATCAAGCACAACGCTTTTAAGACATTTGGCCTCGTCAAGAACAAGAACAGCAAGCTCAACCAAGAACCTTGTTTCTTTAAGAGCATGATCGTGGTCCACAAGTTGCTGCCACCGGACCTCATACACATGTGGAACCTGGTGAACAGTAATCTCATCTGCTCGCAGAAAGTGGAGATCTTATAGCCTAGTGGGAACTGGGAACACTTAACTAGAAGAGTTGTGATGTGTGAGCAAGGCAGATATTGACATCCAATTCACATTCTCCTTTTTTTCAAAGAAGGACCCAGACAATATTTGATTTATTACATTTTAGCAGACACTCTTATCCAGAGCAATTAGGGTAAAGTGCCTTGCTCAAGTGCACATCGGCAGATTTTTCACCTAGTTGGCTCGGGGAGTCAAACCAGCAACCCTTTGGTTACTGGCCCAATGTTCTTAACAGCTAGGCTACTTGACTCTACTCCATCACAGTGGAGTGGAATCCTCCATTGGCAGAAGTAAATTATCTGGTGATGTTTTATATATTCTGGTGGCGTTTTGAATGACTCTCAATGTCAGCAAGCACATTCAGAGATGCCAAACCAAGGGGCTTGAGGTACTAGAAGACAGTGATACAAAAAGGGCAGTGACTTGCCTCACGTTGTCACGCATCCCTTTGACTGTGTACTGAATGTCAAGCACCTTGTTCATTTGGACCAGGCTTTTCCTACACTGTAGTAACTGTATAGGAAGAAACTAAGTGTCTCTACCTCACCAATGTAGTTTAAAGTTCTCTTTTTATGGGTAGTCATTTGAATAATATTTCTTTCTGATGAAGTTATTCGAACTGATGAAGTTATTCGTCAAGACATAAATGTCTTATTCTACCATGTTAATAGTAAAAATAACAAATAAATGACATTTTTTAAATTACATCTGACCCTGCAGTCCAATGTACTGTAGAGAGAGACAGTTTGTAGTGGGTCACTGCACTTCAGTGAGATTGTTCAGTTTTGAAAACAAAAAAAAAGACATCCAAACTAACTTGTGTATACTGTATGTGTCAATGGATTTGATTGTGCTGATATACTTGACATGAATTGGGTTGATGGTTTACATTGAAACTGTGAAACAAATAAACTACTGCTGGTACATGTTGTTGTTAATGTAGCAGCCCCACAGACAAGGGGGGCAAAAGAGGGTGTTTGATATTTAATTAATTGCGGGGAAGGTATTGTAATTAATTAAAATGTACAAAGATTATAATGACGAATGTTTATAAGGCAGTGATTATGCGTGGATGATGTACATACATGTAAAACATCTAAATATATAGGTTTAAAATCACGTTTGTAAATAAACTTCAAAAAATCATATGTGGTCTTATCATTTTATTTATTTAAATGTTTAGTTGGGCTTACTGACAACAAACTGTGACCAACGATCCAAACAAGATCAGATGACAAAGGCTTACATGATATTTGATCTTAATGTAGATAATATGACCAAAATGTATTCAATGTTCACTTGTTAATTTATTCAATGTTCACTTGTTAATTTATTCAGTCTTCCTTGTTAATTTATTCAATGTTCACTTGTTAATTTATTCAATGTTGACTAGTTAATTTATTCAATGTTCACTAGTTAATTTATTCAGTCTTCCTTGTTAATTTATTCAATGTTCATTGTTAATTTATTCAATGTTGACTAGTTAATTTATTCAATGTTCCTTGTTAATTTATTCAATGTTCACTAGTTAATTTATTCAATGTTCACTAGTTAATTTATTCACTGTTCCTTGTTAATTTATTCAATGTTCCTTGTTAATTTATTCAATGTTCGTTTTTAATTTATTCAATGTTCCTTGTAATTTATTCAATGTTCACTAGTTAATTTATTCAATGTTCACTAGTTAATTTATTCACTGTTCCTTGTTAATTTATTCAATGTTCCTTGTTAATTTATTCAATGTTCGTTTTTAATTTATTCAATGTTCCTTGTAATTTATTCAATGTTCGTTTTTAATTTATTCAATGTTCATTGTTAAAGGTCATTGGGATTATTTTAACTTCAAATGTTATCCCTTTATCCTCAACATTGATAATGTTTTAATATCAAAACACGTCATAACACTTTCAATGCTGATTCAGCCCTTAAACCAATGGAAACACATTACTTGATCTAATTTATGCCTTAAGGTAACTTGTATTATGGTATAATTTGTATTACAGTGTCAACATAAGGCAAATGTTTCACAACAAATGTCACATTTTTGTCACATGCATACAAATGATATGCATATTATAGACCAGAAATACATTTAACAGTAAGAAACACAGAGAATGAACTTATCCAATATTGATATCTCCTTAGCGTTTGTAGTCAATGGCTTTTATTGGTTTCAGAGATAACCTCTTCCAGCACAAAGATAAGCCCATGCAGAAACTAGATATTGGCTGAATACAATTTTCACGGGAGCATCCACATAAAGGTGATTTTCTGTGAGAAAGGAAAGGCAAAATGTATTCAGCTTGATAGTGCCATAGAAAGATGTCTAAGCCTTTTCTTAAGCAGGTTATCACTTTCTGCTCAAGACAATATGTGTGTGAAATGTAACACGAGTGGTCCGAAAGACAAACATCACAATAACTTCATTTTCAATCTTGACACGATTATTTCTTGGTCTGACAAGAGAAAATCTAAATTATTGTTATAAAGCCCTTGAAGAGAAACCACATGATCACATCACTTCCTTGGTGTGACATCATAAAAGAAACGTCAAGACGTTGTGTCATGGTCCCCTGGAGGTTTTTCTAGTTCCCGGGGCCTTCAGGGGACCATGATACAATATATTGGCAATTACAGCTTTAAGTTGTCTTGGGTATGTTTGTATTAATTTTGGACATCTGGATTTGGGGATTTTCTCCCATTCATCCTTGCAGAATTTCTCATAGTTAGATGGGGAGCGGCGGTAAACAGCAATCTTCAAGTCTTTCCACAGATTTTCAATTGGATTCAAGTCTGGGCTTTGGCTGGGCCACTCAAGGACGTTCACATTCTTGTTCTGAAGCCATTCCAGTGTTGGACTATAATATAAATCCATAAAACTTTGTGATACAAAATAAGAAAAGGAAAAACAAAAACAAAAAAAACTAACCTAAAAAAAATGAATACAAATAAAACACCCTTACAACTAACCGTACACTCATTAAAAATAAACCCACTACCACCTTCCATTACTTTGACCCTATCTGCTCCTGCACCATGCCAACCGCCTGGGAGGACTGGACACCACCACTCAACACACCCTGTAACTCTTCTGAAGTCAAATCTCATATACACAAATAATTCTCTGCAGCTGCCACCACAACATCTATTTTCTGTGATTTACATTCCATTTCTACGGTACAGTTGATAACCATTGTTATGAATGTTAAGAAGCCAACCTTACTGAAGCATATACAGTGGGGAGAACAAGTATTTGATACACTGCCTATTTTGCAGGTTTTCCTACTTACAAAGCATGTAGAGGTCTGTAATTTCCAGAAAATCCAGAAAATCACATTGTATGATTTTTTAATAATTAATTTGCATTTTATTGCATGACATAAGTATTTGATCACCTACCAACCAGTAAGAATTCCGGCTCTCACAGACCTGTTAGTTTTTCTTTAAGAAGCCCTCCTGGGTGAATACGTGGTCTGTTGTACGGTAATTTGGTAAAAAGCTAATTTGACATTTGCTCAGTACATTGTTTTCACTGAGGAAATGAACTAGTCTGCTGTTAATGATAATGCAGAGGATTTTCCCAAGGTTGCTGTTGACGCATATCCCACTGGAGTTATTGGGGTCAAATTTGTCTCCACTTTTGTGGATTGGGGTGACCAGTCCTTGGTTCCAAATATTGGGGAAGATGCCAGAGCTGAGGATTATGTTAAAGAGTTTAAGTATAGCCAATTGGAATTTGTGGCCTATATATTTGATAATTTCATTGAGGATATCATCAACACCAGAGAGCTTCAAGTTGAGGAACTTCATGCTAGGGGTGACAATTCACTCAAGAGGACCACGTGTGATGCATTGTGGCAAAGGCAAAATAGATTTTTAGTGGACATTGAAGCATACAGGCATAAGGATGACCATCTGTGTACACAGGCCACCCTACAATCCTGTAGTAGACTAGGAGCCGATTGTTTGCTGTCAGTAATTGGGGTAGCTATTGATGTCAGCCCGGTCAGTTGGAAGGCTGTGACGGCTGAGGTTTTCACACCAGCCCTCTACTGACTTCAAAGGGAAGGTCGGGAGCCATCATGGTGTATGTAGCTCTTTGAGAAAGAAAATAAGAAACTCCCTGGTCCCTTTTTCAGTCTACATTAAGACTGTCTGTACTGTGTATTATGTTTATATACTTTAATCGCACCAGAAAAACGGAGAAAAGCTCATTTGCACAATTAGTTGTATTGATTTAATTTGGATCCCCATTAATTATTGTCAAAGCAACAGCTATTCTTCGTGGGGTCCACAAAAAAACATAAACAAAACACTGGTACACTGATAGACAAGAACACATTTAAAATACAACAATATACAAACAATACAACTAAAGAATAATGTGTGTGTAGATTGTGTGTTACGAGTCTACGAGTTACGAGTTTGTTTTTTAACTTGGGGACTGTGAAGAGACCCCTGGTGGCATGTCTTTTGAATTAGTTTTTTTTAAACTTAGTGACTGTGAAGAGACCCCTGGTGGCATGTCATTTGGGGTATGTATGGGTGTCTGAGCTGAATGGTGTTTGATTATGCAGACAATCTGGAATTTTCATCACGGTAATATTTCTCATAAAAACTAGGAGGGAAGCAAGTCATCTTGTCAACTGTCAACCAGGAAAGACTGGCATTCATGTTATTGTCACGCCCTGATCTGTTTCACCTGTCCTTGTTCTTGTCTCCACCCCCTCCAGGTGTCGCTCATCACCCCCTGTGTATTTATACCTTTGTTTTCTGTCTCTGTGCAAGTTCATCTTGTTCGCCAAGTCAATCAGCATTTTGTCTCTAAGCTCCTATTTTTCGCAGTCCTTGTTTTTCTTAGTCCTCCTAATTCTGACCCTTGCCTGTCCTGGCACTGAGCCCGCCTGCCTGACCGTTTCTTCCTGCCCTGACCTTGAGACTGCCTACCGCCCTGTTCTGTTTGGACTCGGACCTGGTTGATGAACTTTTGCCTGTCCCTGACCTGCCTTTGTCTACCCCTTGGGCTTTAATAAACATATCGGAGCGCTAACCACCTGCCTTTTGAGCACAAATCATGCTTCATTGACAGCATGGCCAATGTTGAATGTTCATAATTTTAAACTTGGAAAAGAGACCCTTAATCCCAGATTCAGGACCACACAGCCACTCCACTGAATAGAAGGCTAGTGATTGCTTTGCAATGATTACAGTTAGCCACTGAATCCTTCCAAACCATTTTGTGATTTCCAACCTGTTGTGTAATGTTTATATCCAATAGCCGATGAGCTATGCCAGTAGATTGTAGACTTGATTAATGATGATGACTGCTAGCTAAGATTTTGAAAGTATTATGTTGAAATGATCAATCCAATCAAAGCTACTGTAGATATAACGTGATTTGACGTAATTTTATCTGTGGCCAATGACCTTGAGCCTTCTTGGATGGGCGATTTAAATGTAACTCTATGGCATCACCCAAGGGGCTTGAATTTTCGAGCTCTACCCTTAGACTTGGCGGTGACGTAGTGTCCCCATGAGTGACAGAACACTGAGCCAATCACGGCGCAACTAGAGAACAATCACGGCACAACTGGCCGCCCCACCACCTCAGAAAGCTCTGAGCTCGGCTGAAACACCTGCATTTTGGAGCTGCCTTACTCAAGAAAACAAAAAAGAGACCATGTTTATATGTGGCTTTATTAACTCAAGGATTATTTGTTTGTTTTTTAACATTGTTTGCAAACTGATATGTGACATGTATTAATGCTAAAATAACATGCAAAGCAGGCATGCCCCCCAAAAAATAATATATATATACAGTGGGGAGAACAAGTATTTGATACACTGCCGATTCTGCAGGTTGTCCTACTTACAAAGCATGTAGAGGTCTGTAATGTTTATCATAGGTACACTTCAACTGTGAGTGACGGAATCTAAAACAAAAATCCAGAAAATCACATTGTATGATTTTTAAATAATTAATTAGCATTTTATTGCATGACATAAGTATTTGATCACCTACCAACCAGTAAGAATTCCAGCTCTCACAGACCTGTTAGTTTTTCTTTAAGAAGCCCTCCTGTTCTCCACTCATTACCTGTATTAACTGCACCTGTTTGAACTCGTTACCTGTATAAAAGACACCTGTCCACACACTCAATCAAACGGACTGCAACCTCTCCACAATGGCCAAGACCAGAGAGCTGTGTAAGGACATCAGGGATAAAATTGTAGACCTGCACAAGGCTGGGATGGGCTACAGGACAATAGGCAAGCAGCTTGGTGAGAAGGCAACAACTGTTGGCGCAATTATTAGAAAATGGAAGAAGTTCAAGATGACGGTCAATCTCCCTCGGTCTGGGGCACCATGCAAGATCTCACCTCGTGGGGCATCAATGATCATGAGGAAGGTGAGGGATCAGCCCAGAACTACACGGCAGGACCTGGTCAATGACCTGAAGAGAGCTGGGACCACAGTCTCAAAGAAAACCATTAGTAACACACTACGCCGTCATGGATTAAAATCCTGCAGCGCACGCAAGGTCCCCCTGCTCAAGCCAGCGCATGTCCAGGCCCGTCTGAAGTTTGCCAATGACCATCTGGATGATCCAGAGGAGGAATGGGAGAAGGTCATGTGGTCTGATGAGACAAAAATAGAGCTTTTTGGTCTAAACTCCACTCGCCGTGTTTGGAGAAAGAAGAAGGATGAGTACAACCCCAAGAACACCATCCCAACCGTGAAGCATGGAGGTGGAAACATCATTCTTTGGGGATGCTTTTCTGCAAAGGGGACAGGACGACTGCACCGTATTGAGGGGAGGATGGATGGGGCCATGTATCGCAAGATCTTGGCCAACAACCTCCTTCCCTCAGTAAGAGCATTGAAGATGGGTCGTGGCTGGGTCTTCCAGCATGACAACGACCCGAAACACACAGCCAGGGCAACTAAGGAGTGGCTCCGTAAGAAGCATCTCAAGGTCCTGGAGTGGCCTAGCCAGTCTCCAGACCTGAACCCAATAGAAATTCTTTGGAGGGAGCTGAAAGTCCGTATTGCCCAGCGACAGCCCCGAAACCTGAAGGATCTGGAGAAGGTCTGTATGGAGGAGTGGGCCAAAATCCCTGCTGCAGTGTGTGAAAACCTGGTCAAGAACTACAGGAAACATATGATCTCTCTAATTACAAACAAAGGTTTCTGTACCAAATATTAAGTTCTGCTTTTCTGATGTATCAAATACTTGTGTCATGCAATAAAATGCAAATTAATTACTTAAAAATCATACAATGTGATTTTCTGGATTTTTGTTTTAGATTCCGTCACTCACAGTTGAAGAGTACCTATGATAAAAAGTACAGACTTCTACATGCTTTGTAAGTGGGAAAACCTGCAAAATCAGCAGTGTATCAAATACTTGTTCTCCCCACTGTATATATTATTTATTTATTTGTTTTAGCTTTAAAATGCTCTGCCCCACCTGCTCTGAATGACGGGTCGCCACTGCAGTCAATCATGTTGGATTTACTGCACTCTATTGACTATTGGAGGTGTATGTGTCAAGCATTTTGCTCTCTCAGAAGAAACTGAGAACAGTGTCTGTC
This sequence comes from Thymallus thymallus, assembly GCA_023634145.1. NCBI lineage: Eukaryota > Metazoa > Chordata > Actinopteri > Salmoniformes > Salmonidae > Thymallus > Thymallus thymallus. The sequence goes on from CM042414.1 coordinate 3,885,227, forward strand.
TGCATCATGTAGGAATGGGGACCATGGATACACTTCTTTATGGCACTGTGCTATGTCCCGGACAAAGATGCATTGTCGTCAGACACAGAGCAGTATAACCTCATTTAAAAGGACCCTTTCAGACTAGCCTGCAAACAAACGAGTCAAAGTGTGTGTCAGTATCTTCTCTGTGTACAATGCCCCATTGAACCGTATCCAAGTTTAGAGTCGAGTAGCTGACTAAACTCCACTCCATGGTGAAGGAAATTTCTGATGAACTCCACCAACGGATTTGAGCAGAGACTACATCGATTCTCCCAAGGTCAATACTTGTAATTATGAAACGCTTACCTTGTGGCTTTCTTTGTTCACCCAGTTTTTGCCCAGTGTGTTGCCATCTTAGAGCAACAGCAATGAGCAAACAGTTGGTGGTTGTATTTGATTAACGTTTCATTTAAAAAGTATTGATTTCAGCAAACAAAGAAAGGCACGCAACGACAGAGGACTAACATAGATACAAGGAAACATTAGTAATTTAACAGACACTCTTATCCAGACAAACTAGATTTACTAATGGGTACATCAACATATTTTTTCACCTAGTCTGCTCAGGATTCAAACCAACAACTTTTATTTTACTGGCCCAACACTCTTAACCACTAGGCTACCTGCCACCACAACACATGGCTAGGATGGGGGTGGCTCTCATTTCTTCTACACTGCCTCTGCTGCCTCTGCTCTAAACCTCTCCTCCTTCTCCTCCAGGAAAGTCTTGTACTCCTCTGTCGATAAATTGTTGACAATCTCAATGCCTAACGAGCAAGCCGAGCCAATGATGCCCTTGACGACCGTCTCTGGGTAAGCGTTCTGCATCTTGAAGGCTTGTCCTGGGCCTTGGCCTGAGTGATCTCATACACAGCCTTCACAGACACCATCCCAGCTGTCTCATGGCCTGTTTTACCTGTCCCTTTCTGGATGCCAGCTGCCTGCTTGAGGAAGTAAGGCACTTCCTGTCAGGCTTAACGTGGATTTTGATGGCCAGAGGGATTCCTACCTTGAGCTCTTTGGCCTTCTCATTGAACTGCTTGCAGTACTGGCGGTGGGGATGCCCTTCTGTCCCAGGACAGGGCCAAGAGGGGGTCCAGGGGCCTGCCCTGATCTCACTATGGCCCGGAGTTTAGCCAGGTGGAGTTAATCAGAAATGTCCTTCAACATGGAGTGGAGTTTAGTCAGGTGAAGTTCATCAGAAATGTCCTTCACCATGGAGTGGAGTTTAGTCAGGTGGAGTTAATCAGAAATGTCCTTCACCATGGAGTGGAGTTTAGTCAGGTGAAAGTCCAGCTGATTGCAGAAAATAACACAGAGAGGTAAAAATCTCTGAGCGAAAGAGGAGTCATCCTAGAAGGCTGACATAACGCCAGGGACAGAGGCTAGCACGACCCCTGTCACCGTCTGACAAGGCAAGAGGGCAACAGATCCCTGGATCCCTAAATGGTGGCATTCAGTGGGCTGTCTGCGGCCCATCATCGGTGCCTCCTGCCCGGGAACCTCAGGGAACAAAGCAACCTGTTCAGGTGCTGGGTCACCGGGATGACAGCACGGTGATGTCCGCTGTCCTAATGTCATCGGTCAGCCAGTTCCTACCTACCTGACCAACCTCAGACCTTGAAACTGTTACATAACAGAACTGAAGTGAGTACAAAGTATGAACATATGAGACTGCCATGTTGATAATAAAATATGTGTTCTTAGGGCCTCTTTTTATGTGTCAGCAAAGCATTGACTCCAGGGCCCATATTCATAAAGCAAGAAGAAGTGCTGATCTAGGATCAGTTTTGGCTTTTAGATTATAATGAATGGATAGGGAGACCTGATCTTAGATCAGCACTTACACTCTGAGCTTTATGAATACATGCCCAAGGAATAGGAAGGTCATTAAATCAATCAGTATTGGAAACCAATACTGTGATTGACTTGATGTGAGATTTATTTGAGAGATTAGTCATTGTTGGTATTTGTGCATATCTATCCACCTTCATTATTGATCCCTGCGTTGTTAACGTCAACGTGCTTGCTGATGTAGCCTATTGGGCAGTCCTGGCTGAAAAGGTGTGACTGATATGGTACTTGCAGGAGAAAGCCAATGTTGAGCAGTTTTGAAGGGGTAAGGTAGCTCAACACTGCTTCAATAAGTTTCAATGTGCCCCAGGCACAACGGTTGGGAGGTAAAATCCTAGTAGTCGTCATTCAATAATGTCAACAAACCAATATTGCATTGTTGAGTCTGTGTGCGTGCCATACATCTTCTATGGAACAAGTTCATCAAGCTTCACCGGCATTCCTCTAAGGTCATCAGTAGAGGTTCATGGGTAAAATCACTAGGGAAGCCAGAAAAAAAAGCCATATTACAACCTATCTGTTGTGATAATTGTATTGTTTGTTCTATAACCTGTTAGTTCATATGTCTTGACACCGTGATATATAGGACTAAAGGCTGAGACAATAAGAAGACACAGTGGAAGAATACATTCAACCATACCTTTGTTCATAATAAAACAATGCTACAGCAGATAAGACACATGTTACTACCATGTGTAGATACAACAGCAGATAAGACACATGTTAGTACCATGTGTAGATACAACAGCAGATAAGACACATGTTACTACCATGTGTAGATACAACAGCAGATAAGACACATGTTAGTACCATGTGTAGATACAACAGCAGATAAGACACATGTTACTACCATGTGTAGATACAACAGCAGATAAGACACATGTTACTACCATGTGTAGATACAACAGCAGATAAGACACATGTTAGTACCATGTGTAGATACAACAGCAGATAAGACACATGTTACTACCATGTGTAGATACAACAGCAGATAAGACACATGTTACTACCGTGTGTAGATACAACAGCAGATAAGACACATGTTACTACCATGTGTAGATACAACAGCAGATAAGACACATGTTACTACCGTGTGTAGATACAACAGCAGATAAGACACATGTTACTACCATGTGTAGATACAACAGCAGATAAGACACGTTACTACCATGTGTAGATACAACAGCAGATAAGACACATGTTACTACCATGTGTAGATACAACAGCAGATAAGACACATGTTACTACCATGTGTAGATACAACGGCTACACAATCAGAATGTGGATAATATCAGGACAAATTACACATGTTAGCATCAGGTATAAACAAGGCTTTCGACACCTGTGGTTTGAGGCTGTACCAGGATCTTGCAGTATATCCTATCCTAACATCGTTTATGTTAGCAACAAACAATATTTCCTACTGAGTATTGTTTACTCATATGATGATGATACCTCTCTATATACACTGAACAAAAATATCATCGCAATATGTAAAGTGTTGGTCCCATGTTTCATGAGCTGAAATAAAAGATCCCAGAGAATGTTCCATACGCACAAAAAGCTTATTTCTCTGAAAATGTGTTTACATTTCTGTTAGTGAGCATTTCTCCTTTACCAAGACAATCCATCCGCATGACAGGTGTTGTAATGAATGCCCCTCCTCCTCTCCGGCGCTCCTCCTCGCCGGCGCTCCTCCTCGCCGGTGTTCTAACCGGCGGCAGTAGGACGATGGCAGCAACACCTATCACCTCCACACCTGTTTTGTGTAATGTCATTATGTCCTCTGTAAGTATCTGTGTGTTTGCTTTATCCCTCACGGGTTATTGTTTCTCTCTGTTATGTTCAGTTGAGGTATTGTTTACCGTTTTGCTATTAACGTTAAGCTGCGTTATTTTCATTTTGCTATTTCTGCCTCCTTTTTTTGCCACCACCACTCGCATCCTCACAGGTGTGGCATATCAAGAAGCTGATGAAAAAGCATGGTAATTACACAGGTGCACCTTGTGCTGGGCACAATAAAAGGCCACTCTAAAATGTGCAATTTTGTCATACAACACAATGCCAAAGATGTCTCAAGTTTTGAGGGAGTGTGCAATTGGCATGCTGACTGCAGGAATGTCCACCAGAGCTTCTGCACCATAAGCCCCTTCCAACGTTGTTTAAAGAATTTAGTAGTATGTCCAACCGGCCTCACAACCGCAGGCCACGTGTAACCACGTCAGCCCAGGTCCTGCACATCCAGCTTCTTCACCAGCGGGATCGTCTGAGACCAGCCACTCGGACAGCTGATGAAACTGAGGAATATTTATGTCTGTAATAAATCCCTCTTGTGGGGGAAAAACTCATTCTGATTGTCTGGGCCAGGCTCCCAAGTGGATGGGCCTATGCCCTCCCAGGCCTACCGATGATTGCGCCCCTGCCAAGTCAAGTGAAATCAATAGATTAGGGCCTTATGAATTTATTTCAATTGTCTGATTTCCTTATACGAACTTTAACTCAGTAAAAGTGTTGAAATTGTTGCATGTTACCATTTATATTTTTGTTCAGTATAGTTACATACTCAAAGGACTAAGTCAACAGCCCTTTTGAGCAACAACTTCGTTCCTGGTTGAAACTCTAACAACCTCACTCATTTCTGTGTATCTAGCTGGAAGATATAAATATGTCCCATAGTTTTCCATAGTTGATAGGCCACTGGATGGAGGCTGCAATGAAGAAGACAAACTTGCCCAGAGTTGCCCATCTTTAGTTATTGCAACACAAAACCAAAGATGTTAGTGCCCCCTGCTGAAAATAATGGACACTGTAGTCCTCCGCAATACAATTTTTATTTTTATTTAACCAGGCAAGTCAGTTAAATAAAAACAAATTCTTATTTACAATGAAGGCCTATCTCAGCCAATGCTGGGCCAATTGTGCACTGCCCAATCACAGCCAGATGTGATACAGCCTGGATTTGAACCAAGGACTGTAGTGATGCTTCTTACACTGAGATGCAGTGCCTTAGACCACCGCGCCACTCAGGAGCCCAATGTTGCTAATTTTGTCTACTTTTCCTTTTTGGAATCATTATCACAAGATGTATATCTTTAATGTCAATCAGTTGATCTAAAATGATTGAACTGCTGCCTTTGTCCATTAGTTATGATGTCTGTATATTGTTGCTTGGTAGGTATGTGTGTTGTACTATGCATGAATGCATTGTATTATTGAATATGTGAATGTGTGTTGGACATGCACTGGCAATGCAATTGCTATAATACAATGCCATTTATTCTGCCTTTTTGCTTTAAAAAAAATATATAAATGTATATAATATATAAATGCGTCACGGCTGTGTGGCTGTTGCTGTGGATGTTTAATAACAGTTGATGATCATATATTTAAAAAAAAGACCTGTAAGCTAATTAAATCGTTTGAACAGTTTGAACCCGATGCATGGCGCAATACTTGGCTGTGTCATCACACAGGTCCACTGTTAGTTCTGGCAATAGATGAAGTTATAGCCTACTATTGTACACTATTCTCCCTATTATAATTATATGTACACTAATCTTCCAACATTACCTTGGGTTAAAGAACTGAATGTGGCAATTTCCTGAATGAATCAAACCACCGTTTTCTTTCTTTTCGAGATTAAAGGCTATCCAAAGCTATTTTTAATGATTCATTAATACCTTCCTATACATAAATAATCTATAAGATCTAAGTATTTAAAATCTACCAATTGGTGCTGAAACGGAGACAAATATGCACTCCAGAAATCTTGTATTTCTATACTTTTTCATACTGCCGCTCTATGTATCATGTACCGTGTATCTGTCTTTTGTGTACTTTCGTTGTGGCATTTTGCACCTGCCCTGTGTTTTGTTGTAGCTGCTTGACAAATGAAATCCCCCCCCCCCCCGGGGATCAATAAAGTACCTATCTATCTACCTATATTTAGCTGGCTTTCTTTCATTGAGCCCTAATATTCTGATCCCGTTCTCTCAGTATATTCTAGTGTCTGTTGACAAAATTCAAACTACAAGGAGGTCCCTCATATTTAAAGGTGTGGCTTAAGATAAATGTACCCTATTGAATGAAAACTCCAAGAGAAAATCGACCCCTCACACTTGCTGACAAACAGAATTTCTTGTGGAGTTTGCATTCATTGAACAATCAACCCTAATCCTCACTAATCATGGAACTGTATGACAATCCTGTCTCGGAGCTCTACGAACAATTAATTCAACCTCATTGGCTTGGTTTTTGCTCTGACATGCACTGTCAACTGTGGGACCTTATATAGACAGGTGTGTGCCTTAACAAATCATACAAAATCAATTGAATTTACCACAGGTGGAGAAAACATCTCAAGGATGATCAATTTAAACAGGATGCACCTGAGCTCAATTTCGAGTATCATAGCAACGGGTCTGAATACTTATGTATACAAGGTATTTCAGTTTTAATTTTTAATAGATTTGCAAACAAGTCTAAAAACCTCTTTTCACTTTATTATGGGGTATTGTGTGTTTGCTGAAGATATTTTATTAATTTAATCCATCTTAGAATAAGGCTGTAACATAACAAAATGTGGAAAAAGTCAAGGGGTCTGAAGACTTTCTGATGTCCCTCAAACTAATTAAATATAAAATCTCACTTTTGCTATACTAAAGCTTGAAATGGACACTGTGTCAGCAACCTCAGAACGTTTGTATTAAAAGTATGGATTTACTTCAGAATTTTAACTAAAATCAATATTCTCATGTTGAATATAACAGGTCAACAGAACAGGTCATCAGAACAGATCAACAGGTCATCAGAACAAGTCAACAGGTCATCAGAACAGATCAACAGGTTATCAGAGGTATGTTCTGTGTGCGTTTGTGTGAACCATGGAGCTGGTCTCACAGGTAGGTAGATACTTAAGGGGTGGGTGTGTGGGTGCGAACCATGGAGCTGGTCTCACAGGTAGGTAGATACTTAAGGGGTGTGTGTGAGTGCGAACCATGGAGCTGGACTCACAGGTAGGTAGATACTTAAGGGGTGTGTGTGAGTGCGAACCATGGAGCTGGACTCACAGGTAGGTAGATACTTACAGGGTGGGTGTGGGTGTGAACCATGGAGCTGGTCTCACAGGTAGGTAGATACTTAAGGGGTGGGTGTGAACCATGGAGCTGGTCTCACAGGTAGGTAGATACTTAAGGGGTGGGTGTGAACCATGGAGCTGGTCTCACAGGTAGGTAGATACTTAAGGGGTGGGTGTGAACCATGGAGCTGGTCTCACAGGTAGGTAGATACTTATGGGGTGTGTGTGTTTGTGTGAACCATGGAGCTGGTCTCACAGGTAGGTAGATACTTAAGGGGTGGGTGTGTGGGTGCGAACCATGGAGCTGGTCTCACAGGTAGGTAGATACTTATGGGATGGGTGTGAGTGCGCCTCTTGCTTCATGGTGGGATGCCACAAGCTGTGGCGGTGGCATATCCACATACTCAGTACATAAAGATGTTCAGGGCAATTTTAGATTTGAAGGTTGATTCTCCAGTGGCATCACTTTAATGGACTACTGTATGTAATCTTAACATTGACAACAGTAGTCAACGCATGTGGTTTATGAAATTTCCCCCCCGGGGATCAATAAAGTACCAGCTATCTATCTAAAGGGGACTGACCATGATTCATCTGAGTAACTTCATACATTAACAGCCCTGTCAGTTTCATAACCCCATTTCATTTAACTAGGCAAGTCAGTTAAGAACAAATTCTTATTTACATTGACGGCCTACACCGGCCAAACTGACAACACCGGGCCAACCGTGCGCCGCCCATTGGGACTCACAATTACAGCGGGTCGCAAGTCCGATTCGAACCAGGATGTCTGTAACGACACCTCTAGCACCGAGATTCAGGGCATTAGACCACTGCGCCACTTGGGAGTAACAAGGTTGAATTAATGTGAGAATGACACCCTGGCTTTTTCACTAAATATCAAAAAAATAATTAGCTAGCTTTAGCTAATGGCTTTTCATTAGTCAGAGGCCCCGACTTAGTGAGACATGGAAGAAAAAAAAGTTCCCCTTCAGAAAAGTAAAGTTGAAATTATTTGGAAGCACCAGACTATCATTAAAGGAAAGGTCAAAAAACTAAAAAAAAACCCACATCGGTTTATTCATTTATCACATTAGTGAAAACCTTACATTTTTCAAAACAGCAAGATTTAGTCAACGCACTACAAATAAGTTACACTTTTAAACGTTATTCGAGGCCTCTAGTCTCTGACTTCTAAGACATTGACTGTACCCCACCCAAAACATGACAAAACACCGATGTACCAGATTCTAAACGCCCAGCAGACACGGGCTGATTTAATCTTTCCATCCATTACAATATACCTTGTACATTTACGGTAAAACAGTCGCACCTAGAGCAAACTATAACGAAACATAAGGATACATCACTTTCTTACAAAAAGTAAAACGAAATACAAATTGTTGAATGTACAATATGTACCTGAACAAACAGGGTTTTTTTCCCCCACAGCAAACAGGGTTGCCAAACATTCCATTTATTCTCTAGGAAAAACAAAAACTCATGTGGATGATGCAGATGGGACATTTCAAAACTCACAGGCAGCTCTCAAGACGAGGGTGAAGAGGTTTGGGTGGGGTGGGGGGGGGCGCTAGAGAGCCCATTACAGTTATATATATCAATGAAGCTTTCTGGAATGTCCAAAAGGCTCTGCCAGCGTATAGGTACGGTGATGAAAGAGTCTTTTCAAAACAGTAAAATAGACAGGGATTTTAATCGTCAAACTTGATCTTCTTGCCCTGGGGCTTGTCTCCGAATCCACCACCTCTTCCACCTAGGGGGAAAAGGTCAAGTCATTGTCAGTTCCTTTGAAAGCAGCACATTAATAAGTGTTAAGAAAACTGCTTCAGTAAGGGCCAGATCAGTACCTACTATCTATGAGATTCATCACAGGGTATCAGAGTGAAAAGTATCCATCATATCTGGTCCAAGCAAGAGCTACGCAACACTTCTAAAAGAGCCTAACACCGAAGCTTACCTCTGAACCCACCACGTCCACCTCCGCGGTCACCTCCTCTACCCCCCCTGAAGCCGCCGCCGCGACCTCCCCTGCCGCCGCCGAAACCGCCACCGCCACCACGACCAAATCCACCACCACGACCTCCCCTGCCACCGCCGAAGCCTCCTCGACCCCCACGGAATCCACCGCTGTCGCCCTTGGGCTTGGCGTAGTCCAGGTTCACGCTGCTGCCGTCAATCTCCCCACCTTCCATGGCCTCTTTGGCCGCCTTGCAGTCATTCTCGCTGTCAAAGTCGACAAAGCCAAAGCTGGAGGGGGCAGGAAGGAGAAAGAAATTTACGGGAGAACAGAGAGATGGATGCCTGCAAAGCCTAAGAACACAATTGTGATACCTTACAGGCATAATTGATTTGCAATGCAACAGCAGTAGTCTATATCGCGACCATCTAGTTGTTTCACATCAGACATGGGCAAACTGCCACTGAGGTAAAGGTAGGTGCCTGTTTGACTGTGATTTCTCTCTACTTCTCGTGCGAATCCATTCTCAGTCACTATGTGGACAGGAGGAGCTCATGAGAAGAAGTTCAAGGCCATAGCACTGTGACAGTTACCACCACGTACCATTTAGAATTGCCTGTGTCGCGGTCTGTGACCACTCTGGCTCCAGTGGCACTCTCAAAGGCGTCTCTGAGTGTCTGGTCTGTGGTGTCTTCAGAAAGCCCCCTGACAAACAGGGTTTTTGTGGGTCCTCCTGGAAAAAGATAGTTATCATGAATGCTACAATCATTTACATGACAACAAGTGTACAGCCACAGACCGACGAACTGGAGAAGGTTCAGATAACCACTAAAGAGTGTAAAACCTACCGGATCCTCCTCTGCCGCCAGCGTCTCTGCCTCCACTGTTCTGGCTGTACTCTAGCCGGATTTGCCTGCCCTCGATCTCCGTTCCGTTAAGGGTATCCAGCGCCTCCTTGGCTGCCTCAGCACTCTCAAACTCCACAAAGGCAAACCTGCACAGGAGACGGACAAACTGTTTCAGGAACTATAACAACAGTGGTGGGGGTTAATTGATGAGGCGTTGAACTGTTTCACAGCAGAAATGGGCAACACCTGTTGAGGTTAGGGTTGCCTGTTCACCGTGTGATTACTTTACTTCTCGTGCGAATCCATACAATGTCACTGATTGGCAGAGAGGAGCTCATGAGAAGCCTTGGGGGTGTGGTCTGAACCATCCCATGATGTCACATCCAATAGAGCTCTAGGCGATACCGTCTATCGCCCCCCCCCCACCCCACTCACCCTTTGGGCCTGCCGTTGTTCTGTGGTACTCTGATGGAAACTGCCCCTTCGAATGCACTCTGGAGGGAATCTTCTGTAGCGCTGTAGGACAGGTTATTAACGATGAGGGTCTTGCTTTCAGCAGCTGCCTGGGCTAAGAGGGAAGACAGTGCCAGAAGAGTCAGAGTAGAGGTCAGCATCCACCAGCACTATGAAATGATATTTTGCACAGACCAGTATCTCAGTACTTGACTATCTTTGAAATCGTCACAGAGTTTCAGGAAGAAGCGTTCGCATCACGACCGGTCCTGATTGAAGAACTTAAAAGGTCAGCTTTATGTCGGCGATGCATACCTTGTGGTCTGGCTCCCTTCTGGCTCTTGTTGCCTGTGTAGTCAACCATGATGGAGCGTCCCTGGACATTGGCACCCTGGGCCTCTGTTACCATCCGGTCTGCAACAGCCTCAGTCTTGAACTCAACGTAGGCAATGCTGTGGGGAAAATGCATTTTAGTTATTTTTACTGCTCCGGAGCTTAGATACAATATGCAAATACATTCTAAACAGAAAACACGGGTCCTCACCCTCTGTTGGAACCATCCTGGCCTTGGGGTATTCTGATATCAACGGCGTCCGCAAACACTTCCTTCAGGTCGTCTGGTGTGGCCGAGAACGGCAGGTTCTTCACAAACAAGGTACGTGCGTCCCTATCTGTTAGATGATAGAGAGCATGTATATTACCATTGGGATGGTACAGTATAGACCTTTCCCTGTGGTTGCAAACATTGACACAGGAGGGTGATGTACACAAATTGGTGCCAGAACACAGTGGAGTGGAATAATATCTCCATGTTACGTATGAGTGCATTCCCTACTGCTGTATTATAGGCTTTATTCAGCCCTGCTTAACATGTTAGTAACTGCAAATCAACCAGTAAAACGGCTCTTTGGCTAGCTTTTAATACAGCCCGTAAATAAGTGTTAGCTAACAACTAGCTTTTAATACAGCCCGTAAATAAGTGTTAGCTAACAACTAGCTTTTAATACAGCCTGTAATTAAGTGTTAGCTAACAACTAGCTTTTAATACAGCCTGTAATTAAGTGTTAGCTAACAACTAGCTTTTAATACAGCCTGTAATTAAGTGTTAGCTAACAACTAGCTTTTAATACAGCCCGTAATTAAGTGTTAGCTAACAACTAGCTTTTAATACAGCCCGTCAATAAGTATCTAGGATATGTTGAATGGGTGCAGATGAAGAGTTGGGCGCATCTGTGTTTGTAGTGTACTGGAAAAGGATCCATAAGTGTCTGCAGGGCAAGGCCACCTACCTTTCTTGTCCTCCTGTGAGTTCTCTTTGCTGCGGGCCTTGTCCATCTTCAACTCCTGGCCCATGAACTTCTTGCCGTTCAGCTCCATAGCCGTCTGCATGTCCTCTGCTGAGGCAAAGTCCACGTAGCCGAACTTCCTGGTGTGCAAGACGTGTGCATTAGAAGACTGCATATAATAAATTAGGCATTGTGGCTTCATTGTCTTAAGTGTGCCAGCGATTGAGGATAGGACCAGCAGACGATAACACACACTGGTACCGAAGACATAGCACTGGCTTTGTTCTACCTCCGTACAATCACACATGAGTACTGAGCAACTACACGTGTGCCAAGAAATGGAGGGGATCATGGTTACTGAAGCCAAATCCTCTAACCTATCCAAGTACTTGTAATTATTGTCCTAATGTTAAATCAGAAGTCCTGAGTGGGTCATCGTTAAATAGGAATCCACCATCACTTACCTTGATGCGCCAAGTCTGACGTCCTGAACGTCAAGGTTCTTCTTGGAGAAGAAAGCTGCCAGGGCTTCTTTGAGTTCATCGAAGTCCTTGTTTGAGTTCAAGTTGCTGACATATAGACAGAATGTTTCTGGGGGGAGGGGGGAACATTCGCCAATTAGGTCATGCTTTAAATTACTGTCATCAACAGCGACTTCTGAACACAGTCAGAATAATATGAAGGTGACATCAAATGAATCAGTATTAAGTCCCTTGTTGTTCATCATGCATACTGTGGTTGTGTGTTGGAGCCGGTGTTGAGAGCTCAATGCAAGACCTTACCATCGCTCTCTGACTTGGCCTTCTTGGCAGGCGGCGTCTGCTTGTTGTCAGCCTTCCTCTTCGCAGGAGTCGTTGGGGCCTCTGTAGAACAAAACAGCCTGTTTAGGATACAACACCTTAACCAAGCCATTTCTCCCTTAGCTGTGCCAAAAGGGTAGGCGCATTCACCTGCTAGACAGAACTAGGAAACTGACATTTCAGACTTGATTACTGGTATGCGTTTACCTATAACATATTGGCAAGTCAGACATTTCAGAGGTCCTACTAACACGTGAACATGGCATACAGGCAATAACCACAGGCTGTGATGACTACTGGAGTCCAAGTCAACCCCTTTCAGTCACAATATTACTTACCCTCTTCCTCATCATCATCCTCCTCGTCCTCATCATCATCCTCCTCGTCCTCATCATCATCAGACTCCTCCTTAGCCTTTACCATGCCTGCTTTCTTTGCTGCAGAGGCTGGGGTGGTGTCCATCTCCTCTTCCTCAGAGTCTAGAAGGCATGACAGATTGGCTTTAGTCTCACTAGACCCAAACCAACAACTACAGGCCATTCACTGACCAGGGATTGGGTACATCAGACCAAATAAGTAGTGACATCAAATACATTCAGTATTAAGTCCCTTATTGTTCATCAAGTGTGCTTGTGCCCAGCTGACCACTATACATATTTGCCAGTGTGGCCTGTACCATATTGAAAGTACTACCATGCCACCCATTCTTTCGACATAAGACTTACGTGCAACGCTCAAGATAGGCTGTGGGCCCCCATCCTTACCATCATCGTCGTCCTCATCATCATCGTCGTCGTCAGACTCCTCCTTGGCTGCAGTGACCTTAACTGAGGGCTTGGCAGCAGCCTTCTTAGGGGGTGGGGCCTCCTCCTCAGATTCTTCATCTACAGACAAGAGTAATATCAAACATCAGCCTTTGCAGTCTAGTTGGTAAAACCACTCAAAGGCCCCAAGCACAGCTGAAGGAATGTGTTTCCAATGGCATTTCCTACTGACATGTTGGGGTGAAACTTCCCTTTAAGGAATAAAGTTTCCTTCCCTGTGGGAATCTGCTAAGGGTGCTGCACATTTAACTTATTTAAGTGTGCCAGCGATTGAGGATAGGACCAGCAGACGATAACACACACTGGTACCGAAGACATAGCACTGGCTTTGTTCTACCTCCGTACAATCACACATGAGTACTGAGCAACTACACGTGTGCCAAGAAATGGAGGGATCCTATCACTTTCATTGTGTATCCAATAAAAATAGATATGAGAGACTCATACCATCATCATCTTCATCAGACTCTTCTGCCTTGGCTGGAGCTTTCTTGGCAGGTGTTGCTTTAGCTGGGGTCTTCTTGGGTGGGGGGGCTTCCTCCTCAGACTCTTCCTCTGAAAAGGCAACAAGTGTCAGAGCAGTGTAATTTCATTTACCAAACCTAGTTGTTGGTGGTCCGTACAAGTAGCCTTACAAATAAACAGAACCGTATAATAAAAGGGAAGTGTTTAAATAGTTCCTTTAAAATGAATGAAAGCTTAATTCATCAGCTACCATTATCTTTATAGACAACATACAGAAAATGACAATGTTCTTACCTGAGTCGTCATCCTCTTCACTTTCTGCTTTTTTTGCTGCTGCTTTGCCATTTTTAGCAGCTTTGGGTGCTGGCTTGGCTGGTGTAACAGACTTCTTCACTACTGCTTTTGGTGGGGCCTGGAACATATGAATGATTATTATAAATACAATGTTGACACATTAAAACAACACGTGGGGGGTTGGGGGTTCCACACCAGTTGTTAGTCTTACCTCTTCCTCATCACTTTCTTCTTCACTGGATTCCTCTTCCACCTCTTTAGGAGGCGGTGGTGCCTTTTTCTTGGGGTTCGCTTGTTTCTTCGCTGCCTGTTAAGATCAGAAACGCAGATTCAGTATTAAAAGTAGCTATGGTTATACTTACTAGATACATGCAAGCAAATGTGCTATAAACAAGTAGCTAAATCGAAACGTACTTTAATGTTGGCCAGTAAATTGCCTATTTAATTTGTGGGTATACGGGTTGAAGTCACGTAGTACCGTTTGTCTAGACTTGGCTCTGAACTTGAGGGTTTGGGGAACGCACCTCGTGTGGCAGTCAGGCGCACAACCCACGTGGAGCTCAGTACCATGCTAACTGCTAACGACAATTAGTCCGTTTTGTTGAACAAATTGGTGTGTCAATGTATTGTCGCAACGTTTTTATTTAGAAATACGCCCTGATACATTCAGCTTATAAATCATAAACATGTACACGACAAAACAGACCGCCAACATGTTTAGGCTAGCCAACTAGTTAGCTAGGTAGCTAAACGTGTGGCAGCACATTGCCTTGCGGAAGTCCAAACTCCAAGTTTCTTCGCTGAAAATTGTACTAACGTTAATAAAATATTATCATAACGCCATAAAATACACATTTAATAAATATGTACAGAAATATAAGTTAGTTGGCTAGCTAGCTCGCTAACTACCAGCCAGGGTATGAAAGAGCACGCTTGATTCGCGAACGCGCATGTATGGCCATTTTAGGCAGACCTGTAAGAACAGAGTGCGACGAGAAAACATGGCTGATCAAATCTGGGTCGAAAAAAACGTTTCTCTCAATATTTCTTTTAATTGAAGGCCATAAAACTACGTTGGTATCAGACTTAACACAACATACTTTTTTAGGTATGTAGTAGAATGGGCAGGCCAGCATAAAGCGTGTTTCTCTGCCATTTTCTCATTTCGGTCAGTCGTCTTTTGCAATGCAGGAACTTCATTTCGGATGAAAAAAAAAAACACCCGGATTGACAAACCACAAGATTGAGTCACGAACATACATTATAACGAATGTTTCTTACCTTAGCTAATTTCACCATGGTTTCTGCTGTGTGTTGAGTTTCGACGGAACGGACGTGTAGAATAAGGTCAAAAGAAATACTGATCGCTGCACGTGGCCCAACCTACTCTATGGAACACCGAGGAAGAAAGACAGACGCGTGAGGAGTCGCGCGGGTTACCTTCCCGCTCTGCGCGTGCACTGCACTCCGCCCACATTACAATCTCCTCCACTCACAGCGCAGACATTTGCATAGTGTCTGCGTATGTTCTTCACGTGCACGCGGATTTGCACTTGACACACGAGCCAAAAGCAGTACTTCGAACGTGAATAAACGAATCGGCATCATGAATCACACGGTTGATATTTAAATTATCTTTCTTTGTTCGGCATACAGGTTCATCAATTTAAAAAAAATATCAGACTAATTATGTAACTGGAAAATTAATACATAAAAAAAATAATACCCTTGCGGTTTAGGCTATTTATGTCCAATGTAAGCCTACAATGCTGAGCGTCCTTAGTCCACAATGCTACACATATGTTTATTGCATTATGTATATATTTTTACATTCCACCTAGCTTTTAGACAGCTACATTTGCATTATGTGTCGATTTGTCCAATAATATACCAGAATGATCAATAAATTGCTCGAAGGTGGTTAAACATTCTAGATTAAAATGACCGTTTGTATTCATACACAACTGTTTCGATTTGAGCCACGTGTTCTCCAGCTGCTTATCAACCACGTGCTTCTTCTTGACTATCGTGTGCTTATGCTCAGGGATGCGCTAATTATCTGATCTATGTCAACTCGATGTTATACAACAGAACTGTGACTGTTCTAATGATAATGATAAAGACATTATACGCTTCCTATCTAATAAAGATCAGCGAATCTGCGCAACGCTTGAGCCACAGAGTTTCTAAACCCAGAGGTTGCAGAAACGCTTGTGAAGCAGACCAGGCCGTGGTTTGAGAAGTCAATGTTAGAAGTGAAAACATCTTTCTTAGTTGGCAATTTCCTCGAAATGTAAAGGCACAACCTAGATTCGAGCCAATGTCTTAAGTAGTTGAACATGTTATTACTCCAACCTAGTGAAAGTGACAAACTGACACGTTTTCATTTTCGTCAAAAAAATATTTTATAACGGCGCGTGAAGACCGTTAGACCAGATTACGTATTAGACCAGATGACGTATTTCTGCGCATAAATTTAGCTAGCCAACGTCGCCTACAAGCGTGATCGGGGGATTTCTATTGTACAAGCAGTTTCTGCCCATCTTCATACTGTACTGACTTTGCTTGAGCCTTGCGAGCAAACTTTTTAGGCCACACACTTTTACCTTCCCGCTCTGCGCGTGCACTGCACTCCGCCCACATAACAATCTCCTCCACTCACAGCTCAGACATTTGCATAGTGTCTGCGTATGTTCTTCACGTGCACGCGGTTTAAGCTTGATAAACAAGCCAAAAGCACTACTCGAATAAATCCACATCGTTTGCTATTTAATTGAAATGTATTTGTTCATCATAGTTAAAATAAAGATTAAATAAAATAAAAATTAAATACAGGTCCATCGATTTAAAAACTTTGAATAATTATATTTTTAAAAAAGACCTTGGGGCTTGGGCTACTATGCATGTCCAATGTAGACCTAC
This sequence comes from Thymallus thymallus, assembly GCA_023634145.1. NCBI lineage: Eukaryota > Metazoa > Chordata > Actinopteri > Salmoniformes > Salmonidae > Thymallus > Thymallus thymallus. Next base: position 3,902,052 of record CM042414.1, read on the forward strand.
AATGGTGGTGCGTCCTTTGGTCCACCATGCCTATGCATCTGTTTATTACATTATGTATATATTTTTACATGCCACCTAATTAGACAGCTATAATTGCATTGTGTCGATATGCCCAATAATATACCAGAATGATCAATAAATAGCTTGAAGGTGGTTAAAAATTCTAGATTGAAATGACCCTTTGTATTCATACACAGCTGTTTGGATTTGAAGCACATGGTCTCCTCCAGCTGCATACCAACCAGTGGAGGCTGGTGGGAGGAGCTATAGGAGGACGGGCTCAATGCAAAGGCTGGAATGGAATTATTGGAACGGTATCAAACACAAACATATGGAAACCACATGTTTGACTCCATTCCATTGGTTCAATTCCAGCCTTTACAAAAAGCCTGTCCACCTATAGCTCCTCCCACCAGCCTCCACTGATATCAACCATGTGGTTCTTCTTGACTATAGTGTGCTGCTGGTCAGCACTGCGCTAATTGTCTGATCTATAGCAACTCAAAGTCTAGCAACAGAACGATGACAGGTCTATAATTTGATAAAGACACTATACTCTTCCTCTGATAAAGATCAGTGACTCGGCGCAGGCTTGAGCCTTGGGAACAAACTTTGGCTGCACACTTGGGTCATCACTATTTCTACAATTTCTCTTCTCAAAATCTGATTTGAAAACAAACCCTATATTTAACCCTAACCTTAAACACACTGCTTGTTCGACAATAGTAGATACAATTGTGTAGTAGGGTATAAAACTGCATGTATAGGAACATAGATCTAATGGTCAAATGAACGTAAGGCAGTATATCATTTAACTGTATTAATCCCCACGGGTACAGTCATGTGATAGGGGCAGTATATAATTGTACTGTATTAATCCCCAAGGGTACAGTCATGTGGTAGTGGCAGTATATAGCAGTACTGTATTAATCCCCAAGGGTACAGTTATGTGATAGGGGCAGTATATAGCAGTACTGTATTAATCCCAAAGGGTACAGTTATGTGATAGTGGCAGTATATAGCAGTACTGTATTAATCCCCAAGGGTACAGTCATGTGATAGGGGCAGTATATAGCAGTACTGTATTAATCCCCAAGGGTACAGTCATATGATAGGGGCAGTATATAGCAGTACTGTATTAATCCCCAAGGCTCAATGCTGAGCTAAATGACCAGGCTTGGTCTGTCATGCTAGTACTTCTGTTGTTGGTCCAGGAGTTTTGTTGGCCAAAGGGTATTGGTGGAGCTGGGTTCAAAGGGTATTGGTGGAGCTGGGTTCAAAGGGTGTTGGTGGAGATGGGTTCAAAGGGTGTTGGTGGAGCTGGGTTCAAAGGGTGTTGGAGGACCTAGGTGTCATGTTGGTGGAGCTGGGTGTCAAAGGATGTTGGTGGAGCTGGGTTCAAAGGGTGTTGGTGGAGCTGGGTTCAAAGGGTGTTGGTTGAGCTGGGTGTCATGTTGGTGGAGCTGGGTTCAAAGGGTGTTGGTGGAGCTGGGTTCAAAGGGTGTTGGTGGAGCTGGGTTCAAAGGGTGTTGGTGGAGCTGGGTTCAAAGAGTGTTGTGGAGCTGGGTTCAAAGGGTGTTGGTGGAGCTGGGTTCAAAGGGTGTTGGTGGAGCTGGGTTCAAAGGATGTTGGTGGAGCTGGGTTCATAGGGTGTTGGTGGAGCTGGTTGTCTGTGAGAGGAGGGAGAAAATTCCAAAGAAAGAGAAAAAAGGAAATCTGTTATTAAACATTGTGTTTATTTGCCTTGAGGTCATTTTGTCTTTATTGTGCCTATCTACACACCTTCGCTTTACAATCCTGTGTAATCCACTCTGCTCTGATGTACCTAGTTGTTGAAGTGTTGCAGGAGTCCATCTCCCACTGTGTTTGCATTAGCCCCCATCCTCTCTGGAAGTGGCATTGCAGGCTGCTGAAATGCTGCATTCGCTTTTGGAGAGGGACACAAAGGCGTAACAATGCATCCTGTTTCTCCATAATGATTTTATTTAACTACATAATTACGTAGTGTTCTATAATTATATTCATCAATTTCTAGTTTAGATTTGGCTGCTAAGACTTTTGCCATATTTCTTTGACAAAATGCCTCACCCAGTTCATCATCAACCCATGGAGAAGGACGAGCCCCAAATGTACTCTTTCTTACTGGGGCATGATGGTCCATTACCTCAGTGAGCAAATCAATAAAACATTATGTAGCGTGATTTAAATAATCCTCTAGATAAATCAACTCACAGGGTACAGCAGCCAAATCATTTACAAATAGCTCATGGTTAAATGTTTAAAAATGTATCTTGACCACAATCCTTGGGGGTTTCTTTGGAACCTTGGTGTTCATAGTTATGGTCCCAATATTATGGTCTGTCCAGCCCACTGGCATTGATCTGGCTTTTAAGCATCGCAAAAGACATACATTAAGGCCATCCCTCCTCTTAAAAGGTATATGATTCTGAACGTACAGTGCTACACCCCCACCATTCATATTCCTGTCCCTTCTAAGTAAACTATATCCATGAATGTTAATATGCCCATCATTTACAGATGCATCCAAATGCGTTTCGGTCAAAGCCAAAATATGAATATGATTTATGTTGACCAAGTTCAAAACCTCATGTATTTTATTAGGAAGGCTACATACATTAACCTGAGCTATATGCAGCCCTTTCCTTGTCAAGTTAAGATCAATAGAGCAAGTGTTCGTTATAGTTGAAGTTGTCATGATACACTACGACGCACAAATTCCGATTTAAACATTGGATTAAAATAGCCAGGGAGTTACTCTAGAGTCCCGATACAGTTGCCCGTTGATGTAAAGTTTATCCATCACCAAGGAGACTCGTTGGTCCAGGCAACGCTTTTCCTTCATAACGGGATGCAGTTTTTTTCTCCTTTCAATAATCTCCGTGGGGAAGTGATCATTCATTCCAAAATCAGTGTTTCTGAATTCTCTGCCCCTGCTCTTCACCATTTCCTTTTGCTTAAAATGTTCAAAGCATGCAATAATAACATGTGACCTATTCCCAGCGGCTTTACCCATTCTATGGACTCTGGAGAAAGTGCCATTACGCACGACATCTGTGGGCAGTTTCAGTTGGGTTGACATAAAGTCTCGGACAGTGTCCACACTGCCGACAGTGTCCATCCAGCAAGGTTTCATTAAGTTGTTTGGTCTCCCTTTGCACCACCTCCACCTCACCTTGAATAGAGTCTACAGAACATTTCAGCACCGTATTCTCTTTCTTTAGATCGTCAATCTGACGATAGCTGAATTCTAGACTGGCACATAACGCATTGATGTCCTCACGTAGTATATCCAAGATATCAAATTTGGCAAGCCTTTCATTGATAGATTTCAACAAGTCAACATCCATATCCGCAAACCTCTCCCCACTCTCTACGTGCGCCCTCTTGCTTGGGGATGGTTTAATGCCATCGTTGATGGTTTAATGCCATCGTTGATGGGTTAATGCCATCGTTGATGGGTTAATGCCATCGTTGTTACCGCTTGGCCAACTTTGCTTTGGTTTGTTTTCCTTAACAGTGCTTGAATCCTCCGAAACCAGCGGCATGTTTATTTGAGTTCGTAAGTATCTCTCGTCAATGAATCGTTCAAGCTCTTCAATGGATTCTGAATCATCCAGGGTGTTTGCAAAAAACAAAGATAACAACTGATGTATCTTTCCGAACCTATACAGGCCGTCAGTAGATACACCCAATACAAAAGTACATGTAAACGTTTGTGTACTCACTCCTGCCTATTGTATTGAAATATTTGCATATTTGCTGCAAACAATTTAAGGTGCAGTTTGTGTTCCAGCAAGGTAGTCACACTGTACAGATAACAATAGAATAGCATCTTGTCTCTCCATAACAGTAACCCCCCCCCAGGTGATCAATAGAATAGCATCCTGCATCTCCATAACAGTAACCCCCCCCCAGGTGATCAATAGAATAGCATCCTGCATCTCCATAACAGTAACCCCCCCCCCAGGTGATCAATAGAATGTGAGCTGGCCACTCCAGTCAATGTGAGCTGCTCTTCCTCCCAGGGAAGGACTGCCCACTCCATGATCTTGCCATCACGGTTGACAACTCCATTGTGTCCTCCTCCCAGAGTGCAAAGAACCTTGGTGTGACCCTGGACAACACCCTGTCATTCTCTGAGCGGTGACCCGATCCTGCAGGTTCATGCTCTACAACATTCGCAGAGTACGACCCTACCTTACACAGAAAGCAGCACAGGTCTTAATCCAGCCACTTGTCATCTCCCGTCTGGATTACTGCAACCTGCTGTTAGCTGGGCTCCCTGCCTGCACCATTAAACCCCTACAACTTATCCAGAACGCTGCAGCCCGTCTGGTGTTCAACCTTCCCAAGTTCTCTCATGTCACCCCGATCCCAGTTGAAGGCTCCCAGTTGAAGCTCACATCTACTACAAAACCATGGTGCTTGCCTACGGAGTTGTTAGGGGAATGGCACCTCCCTACCACCAGGCTCTGATCAGACCCTACTCCCAAACGAGGACACTACGTTCATCCCTCTGGCCTGCTAGCCCCCATACCTCAATGGAAGCACAGTTCCCGATCAGCCCAGTCAAAGCTTTGGCACCCAAATGGTGGAACAAGTTCCCCTACGACGCCAGGACAGCGGAGTCACTGACCACAGTAATCCTTCTACCCCCAACTCATGAATAAAAATTACATTTACTAAAACTTGTCTTTTGTCTAAACAAAGCACTGACTTTCCTCACAGCTGCTTGTTTAAAGACATTTACTTATTGTGATTGAGATGTAGTTGTCCCTGATAGCACTGACGTTTCTCACATCTGCTTGTTTAAAGAAATGTATTATTGTGATGGAGATGTGGTTGTCCCACTGGCTATCCTAAGTTGAAAGCACCAATTTGTAAGTTGCTCTGGATAAGAGCGTCTGCTAAATGACTAGAATGTAAAATGATAATATGATGGCTAGACATTCCAAAGCAATCAATGAAATTAGCCAGCTGCTATCTGTCTATGTGATTTGTAACTTTACAAGCTAACGTTAGCTAAGTTAGGTTACGTTAGCTACAGCCTACTGGACCGTATCTAACCTCTAGCTAGCTAGCTAACTACTGCTGAGGCTAACCTGACCCTGTTATATTAGACATGAAAGGGATGGGTGACTCTAGTACCTTCTTTGAGTGTGTATTGGTGTGGACAAAGTAGTCAAATGTTGGCTAAGCATTGACTTCTGTGTGTCCTACAGACTAATTCTACTGCTGCTTCAGATGACGACCTTGACACCAGCTTTAGTAGTACAGAGCCTGTAGACCCGGTGGATGAAAGCTTTCAGCCGGGAACAAGCTCAAGCTCAACATCATCTGACTCGGAAACAAGCCAGGACAGCCAAACATATTTGTAAAAGCACAATACCCTCTTGAGAAATCAAAATGACCAATAATATGAAATTTCCCCCCCGGGGGATCAATAAAGTACCTATCTATCTATCTATCTATCTATAACCTTAAGTGCTCCTCAAACTTTTCACACCAGTCAGTTCTTTGGCATGGGGGAGAGGGGCTGTTAGTCTACACTTCTAGCCTATTCACTCTATTGTTGGCAGTACTTACCTACTCAAGTAAACAATATACTAGACTGTCTACAGGTCAAAGCCCCCTCAACCTTCTCTAACAGCCCATCTGAAGTTCCCATCATTGACTCTGAATGGAACAGAACACATACCAGTCTATTGTACCCTTTTTTGTTAACAGATTAACATCAAATCAAATCAAATTGTATTGGTCACATACACATATTCTGCAGATGTTTTTGCAGGTGTAGCAAAATGCTTGTGTTCCTAGATCCAACAGTGCAGTAATATCTAACAATACACAACAATACACACTAATATAAAAGTAAAATAATGGAATTAAAAAAATATAGAAATATTAAGACGAGCGATAACGTATACAGTGCATTCAGAAAGTATTCAGATCCCTTGACTTTTTTACATTTTGTTACGTTACAGCCTTATTCTAAAATAGTTTTCCCCCTCAATCTACACACAATACCCCATAATGACAAAGCAAAAACAGGTTTTTAGATATTTTCGCAAATGTATAAAAAATTCTGGGTGCCAGTCCAGTGCTGGGTGCCAGTCCAGTGCTAGGTGCCAGTCAAGTGCTGGATGCCAGTCCAGGGGTGCCAGTCCAGTGCTGGGTTCCAGTCCAGTGCTAGGTGCCAGTCCAGTACTCGGTGCCTGTCCAGGGGTGCCAGTCCATTGCTAGGTGCCAGTCCAGTGCTGGGTGCCAGTCCAGTGCTGGGTGCCAGTCCAGTGCTGGGTGCCAGTGCAGTGCTGGGTGCCAGTCCAGTGTTGGGTGCCAGTCCAGTGCTGGGTGCCGGTCAAGGGGTTCCAGTCCAGTCCAGGGGTGCGAGTCCAGTGCTGGGTGCCAATCCAGGGGTGCCAGTCCAGTGCTGGGTGCCAGTCCAGTCCAGTCCAGTGCTGGGTGCCAGTCCAGTGTTGGGTGCCAGTCCAGTCCTGGGTGCCAGTCCAGGGGTGCCAGTCCAGTGGTGCTTGCATCCTAAACCGAGTGATGCTCTTGGTAACAACAGAACCCCCAGGTGTTTTGGAGAAAATATCAGCTTTGTTCAATTGTATTCTTCATACTATAAAATAATATAACATAATGCCTTGTCTGCTAAATGAACTAGTGAAGCCCACATCCATATGGCATAGCTAGATCAGGGCCTAACATAAGGACTACTCAGAGTATGCTATTCTGTTCTTCTGAAATATACTATATTTTATTCATATCACGTTTCTTTAGACCTGTCTAAAATAAATAATGGATTTATTGTGAAGGTGTAGGCTATATTACATGGATTAATTAGACTTTTCAAAATGTAGATGTTCCAAAGGTCTGCATCAGTGGCTTGTAGGCTATGTGTGGAAGCCGGGAGATACTAAATGTGTTTATGTTAATTATAGTCAATTACCGTGAGACCGACGATGCTTGACGATCACCGGCTGACGAAATTTCGTGACCGCCACAGCCCTAGCCAGGCGCACCGGTTTGTGTCAAGACCTGCTGCTGGGCTTTTCACGCTCAACATTTTCCTGTGTGTATCAAGAATGGTCCACCACCCGAAGGACATCCAGCCAAGTTGACACAACCGTCAACTCAATATTCCCCTACTGTGTACTATGGAGTACCAGCCTCAGAACCCTTCCCCTGATGTATACTTTACAGGTTAGCCCTGCTGTTGTTAAGGCTGCTGCTCAGTCAAGACTAAGACATCATCACTTCACCATTCAACTAATTCATTTGGAAAGACATTGTACTCTCCTCTGAATTGTTACCCATGACATACTGTACACTAACTCATACTGGATGACAAATTCTCCAGAGGGAAATTATGATATTGTATCTTTCTTCCCAATTGAAGAGAAGAGTCACAAACCCTCCCTTTTCACCAGAATGTGTAGATCCATTACTAAAGGCTTCTCCAACCCATTCAAATCCTCAAGAAAAGACCAATGATTTATTGAAGACAAATTAGTAATTTTTCATATTAAATGACATTGCATTAATTTGGTGCCATTTGTTCGTAGCCAGAGCAGTGATACTAGCCAGAGCAGAGATACTAGCCAGAGCAGTGATACTAGCCAGAGCAGTGATACTAGCCAGAGCAGAGATACTAGCCAGAGCAGTGATACTAGCCAGAGCAGTGATACTAGCCAGAGCAGAGATACTAGCCAGAGCAGAGATACTAGCCAGAGCAGAGATACTAGCCAGAGCAGTGATACTAGCCAGAGCAGAGATACTAGCCAGAGCAGTGATACTAGCCAGAGCAGTGATACTAGCCAGAGCAGTGATACTAGCCAGAGCAGAGATACTAGCCAGAGCAGAGATACTAGCCAGAGCAGAGATACTAGCCAGAGCAGAGATACTAGCCAGAGCAGAGATACTAGCCAGAGCAGTGATACTAGCCAGAGCAGTGATACTAGCCAGAGCAGAGATACTAGCCAGAGCAGAGATACTAGCCAGAGCAGAGTGCAGGTTTCTTATTTTCTCTTACGTTATTCAACTGTTACCATGCAACTGCAACAAAGATAGCTCAGATGTGTGAGTGCCTTTCTAAAACTTCATTATACAAAACAAGCATATTTTGGGAATATATAGCCTGATTGTAATATAATTATCATGTAATTATTTGTTTCACGGAGCACCATCTACAATCAGAGTCTCTCAGCTCCAGGGATGATCCATCTACAAATGCATAAAACGAGATGGGCACGTCATATGTAGCAGCATTTTAGTGCTGTGTTAGCCACAAGGGTGCAGCATTGTAATACAAATGGAACCTCCTGGCCCTTATTCATAATGCACCTCAGAGTGGAAGTGCTGAACTAGGATCAGGTCCCCCTTGTTCATGTAATCTTACCTCCCCTTTGGACTCAGAACCGCATCAATTTGTCGGGGCATGGACTCTACAAGGTGTCGAAAGCATTCCACAGGCCCATGTTGAATGCTTCCCACAGTTGTGTCAAGTTGGCTGAATGTCTCAATTGTCCCAAGGCTTAAACATCCTTCTTTAATCTGTCTCCTCCCCTTCATCTGCACTGGTTGAAGTGTCGGCCCTTAGCATTCCTAACATACTGTGCCACATCATGATCATTCTGCTCTGAAATCCCAATACAAAAATGGACCAGCCCTCTGACATTAGCCCGAACAGCCCTATGGCTGGTCCAGTTATAATTCTAGAGGTTCTATTTCTACACCGACTCACCATTCGTGGTGCCGAAGAGCAGCCGTTGAGGACCTTGCAGCAGGAGGCAGCCAGCGTCACAGAGAGAGCGATGAGAGCAGTTTGTTTCAGGACCCATTTAGCAAAATAATGTGCAGTACAATCCTGTTAACACCAATTGTGACATGCTTTTGCCCTATTTATGACATTTTTGCATTTTTACTCATTTGATAAAACATTATACTAATATACAGTCTGGTTAAATGTACAGGTAAGTGAATATTTGATAGATAGATAGATAGATAGATAGATAGATAGATAGATAGATAGATAGATAGATAGATAGATAGATAGATAGATAGATAGATAGATAGATAGATAGATAGATAGATAGATAGATAGATACTTTATTGATCCCCCGGGGGGGAAATTTCATTGTCAAGCAGCTACAACAAAACACAGGGCAGGTGCAAAATGCCAGAACGAAAGTACACAAAAGACAGATACACGGTACATGATACATAGAGCGGCAGTATGAAAAAGTATAGAAATACAAGATATCTGGAGTGCAAAAAAATAAAAGCCATAGTATGGGTGGTTGGCTGAATATGTACACTATACATTGGTGGATGTTGGATGGTTAACTATACTATACAGGTTGATGGCAGAGAAATACTTCAGTAGCTAAAAATGCGTATGATATGAGCGAGGGTAATAATAGTTTACTTAATAGACAGACTGCATGGTTACATTAACTGTACAGGTAAATGACAGGAAGAGATACTTAAATAGCTAAATGTATATAATATAATTTAGGGTAATCATAATAATTCCCTTACAATACAGTCCTTAGTGCGCAGGGTTTAATTACAGATAAATGCACGTATTGCACATTTGATATACTAAAAGAAATGAAAAAACTGACAGGATACTAATATGCATTCCTGAGTGAATGACTACGTAAGTTCAGTCCAAGAATTACTTACAATATTGCACGTGATAGATATAACAACTGTACATGAACATGTATATACAGACCGGAATGAATAAATAATGGCACGGCACCCCGCTGAGGCATTAAATAGTCTAATAGCCGCCGGCAGGAAGGACCTCCTGTAGCGCTCTCTGGCACACCGTGGTGGGATCCATGCTCAGGCTAATGCTGGAGTATTCCACACAATTGGTCAGCACAGACCCTAAGCACCCTTGGGCTGATGCCATCAGGGTCTGCCACTTTCCACTGATGTAGTCTCTCCAGCTCTCTCTTCACTTGGTTGTTGGTGAAAGCCAGCCCAGGCGGGGAGGTGGGGGGAAGGGGAGTGTTGAGGATCAGTCCAGAGGTGGGGGGAAGGGGGGTGTTGAGGATCAGTCCAGAGGGAGTGGGGGCGGAGGTGGGAAGGGGGTCGCTGATTGTCTCAACGGAGGTGTTGTGAGCAAAGTGGGGATGGGACAGCTCTAGCTGCAAATGTGCAAATTTGATGTGTTTATTTTGTGAGGGCAGACAGAGGAAGGAGAGGAGAGTTAAGGAGAGGGGAGGGCAGGGTGGGGAGAGAGGAGACCGTTGTTATGTTCCTATTGTACACCAGGAGACAAAGATTCTTACAGCTATGATCACCTGTACAGAGTACAACAGAAAGAGTCAGCTCATCCACACAGTCCCAACACTCAACTCATCCATTTGCTTGTTGTTTAATAACATCAAGTACGTACAGTGATCCAATAACTTGTGGTAATACACCACAGGAGGTTGGTGGCACCTTAATTGGGGAGGACGTGCTCGGGATATCCAGACTACATGTATTTTCTGAGGATGAACCTCAATTCTTTGGGTTCAGAATCCAGGGCCCAGATTCACAAAACTTTTCTTATGCAAAAACTTAAGAAAGTTCTTAAGATAGTTCGTAAGTGCAATTCCTTAACAATATCTTAAGATTTAATGATGTTCCTACGAACTCAAATATCTTCTTATGAATCTGTTGCTAGGCAACCGATTTAGCTAGCTATCTATCTAGCAATGGCAATCATGTTAGCATATTTCCTACTCAGATTACTGTTCTAAAATATGTTTTGGGGTTTAAAATAATCAATATTGAAACTTTCACATGAGGTTTGTGAGTGAATTAAAGTTTAAAACAAGGGTTTAGCTATCTTGGAATATAAGATCTTTATTTTATATTTATATTCTTAACTTTTTGCTTAAGGAGAAGCATAAGAAATTGCGCAAGAACATTTCCAAGAACCTTTTTGAGGAATAGCAAACTTTGCTTAACTTTCTTCTTAAGTCTATAGTTAAGGAAAAAATGGCACTTAAGAGGACATATCTTAAGAACGTTTTGTGAATCTGGGCCCTGGTGTACAAGGTTTATATTCCATAATTAGGTTTTACAATTTCCTCTACCGCTCTAGAAACAAGCTCATGGCACAGGTTGAGACACAACTCATTAAACCAGAATATGATGTCCTTTACCCATGTATACCCTTTGCTCTTAGATTGGAACAAATAAGTCAACAGAAACATGTCCAGTACATCCAGTACTTTATTTATTACTGTTTTAGTAATACTTGTACATTTCTATGGCATCAAATTGTTAAGGGTGTTTTGCAGAAAGCATGCTGATTGATGATTGAGCTGGGACCATGTTACACGAGTGTGTAGATGAAAAATCACAGACTGCAGCATGTAAACCATCAAAGTAGGGGAGAGGGTCACACATACACAGAACCTCCATGTTCCTGTCTTGTCATAGTGACTTCTCTTTAATTAATCATGAGGATTAATGATGATATCCAAGGAGTCCAGCCTGAGGTGAAAAGATGTTGCAGCTTAAGAGACAAAGGTTGACTCTGATAATGATACTGTTGATACGAAGCAAGTTATGTATACAGTATCTATATATGCATTTGGTCTTGCCTAACAGTTTGTGTTCTTGTATTTCTCTGTCCATTCACTTGCCCCTCTTAAAAAGTTATAATTTACAACAGCACTCAATGAAGAGATTTGTTGGCCTACGTGAGCGTTCCGCTATCATGGAACAAAGCCTCACCCTCCCATACTTTATTTTACCACAAATTAGGGGCTCTATTTAATCCATACCGCGGAAATTCAGCATTACAGCGTGATTTAAAGGCAATGATGCCATGTTAGCGGATATTGCATTCACGGTCAACGCTGCAGATATCGGCTCAATCTGTAACGCTTCTGTGATACAGATTGAATAGAGCCCTAGAGATGTTTTCCCCAATATAGAAAAACTGGGAGGAGACTCGTAAGTGCATGGAATATTTTTTTTAATCATTTTGAAAACATTTACAACTGTTTAGGACAAAAAAAGGTTACAAACAGAATTGACCTGCAGTTTGCATCCATTTCAAAATGTTGCATAAATAAAACTCATATTTATAAATATCTCTTTTATAAACATATAAATAGTTTTTAAAACATAAATACATTTATGCGGAATGAAAGTACACGAATGTACAGCAGCAGCGACAATATACAGCTTTGCAGTTTCTAGTTTTTCCACCATCTTGGTTTTTCTTTATGTTATACATATGGGTTGGTTTTTTCATAGTTGTCTCAGTCCTCGAATATGTTGGTCATGGTGGCTTTTCGTACCAAAAATCTGTCACTTTTTAGGTTTTTTTCCTCAGGCGAGGACCAACTTCATCCAAGTTAAGTCCGAACCCATCGTCTGAATGCTCTGGGAAGAAAGAAGAAAAACATGGTTAGATGGTCTGTTCACAGAAACCTTTAAATAGATGGATCTGTTCACAGAAACCTCTAAATAGATGGATCTGTTCACAGAAACCTTTAAATAGATGGATCTGTTCATAGAAACCTCTAAATGGATGGATCTGTTCACAGAAACCTCTAAGTTCATTTAACCAGTCTGTATATTAAGTAAACTATTATTACCCTAACTTATATCATACGCACTTTTAGCTATTTAAGTATTTCTCTGCCATCGACCTGTATAGTATAGTTAACCATGCAAATATTCCTTATTTATCTATATCAACTTGCAATATTTGTATAATATTTTTCACCTAACACTCTGTAACAATGTATAGCGTACATATTCAGCCATCCACCCATACTATGCAATGTCTTTGTATAGCTTTTTTGCACTCCAGACTTGTATTTCTATACTTTTTCATACTGCCGCTCTTTGTATCATGTATCTGTCTTCTGTGTATTTTCGTTCTGGCATTTTGCACCTGCCCTATGTTTTGTTGTAGCTGCTTGACGAAGAAATGTCCCCTCTGGGATCAATAAAGTATCTATCTATCTATCTATCTATCTATCTATCCATCCATCCATCCATCCATCCATCCATCCATCCATCCATCCATCCATCCATCCATCCATCCATCCATCCAGCTCTCTAACCTGTCAGCCTCACTAAAACAAGCTCTCTAACCTGTCAGCCTCACTAAAACAAGCTCTCTAACCTGTCAGCCTCACTAAAACAAGCTCTCTAACCTGTCAGCCTCACTAAAACAAGGTCTCTAACCTGTCAGCCTCACTAAAACAAGCTCTCTAACCTGTCAGCCACTAAAACAAGCTCTCTAACCTGTCAGCCTCACTAAAACAAGCTCTCTAACCTGTCAGCCACTAAAACAAGCTCTCTAACCTATCAGCCTCACTAAAACAAGCTCTCTAACCTGTCAGCCTCACTAAAACAAGCTCTCTAACCTGTCAGCCTCACTAAAACAAGCTCTCTAACCTGTCAGCCTCACTAAAACAAGCTCTCTAACCTGTCAGCCTCACTAAAACAAGCTCTCTAACCTGTCAGCCACTAAAACAAGCTCTCTAACCTGTCAGCCTCACTAAAACAAGCTCTCTAAACTGTCAGCCTCACTAAAACAAGCTCTCTAACCTGTCAGCCTCACTAAAACAAGCTCTCTAACCTGTCAGCCTCACTAAAACAAGCTCTCTAACCTGTCAGCCTCACTAAAACAAGCTCTCTAACCTGTCAGCCTCACTAAAACAAGCTCTCTAACCTGTCAGCCTCACTAAAACAAGCTCTCTAACCTGTCAGCCTCACTAAAACAAGCTCTCTAACCTGTCAGCCTCACTAAAACAAGCTCTCTAACCTGTCAGCCTCACTAAAACAAGCTCTCTAACCTGTCAGCCTCACTAAAACAAGCTCTCTAACCTGTCAGCCTCACTAAAACAAGCTCTCTAACCTGTCAGCCTCACTAAAACAAGCTCTCTAACCTATCAGCCTCACTAAAACAAGCTCTCTAACCTATCAGCCTCACTAAAACAAGCTCTCTAACCTATCAGCCTCACTAAAACAAGCTCTCTAACCTATCAGCCTCACTAAAACAAGCTCTCTAACCTGTCAGCCTCACTAAAACAAGCTCTCTAACCTGTCAGCCTCACTAAAACAAGCTCTCTAACCTGTCAGCCTCAATAAAACAAGCTCTCTAACCTGTCAGTCTCAATAAAACAAGCTCTCTAACCTGTCAGTCTCAATAAAACAAGCTCTCTAACCTGTCAGCCTCACTAAAACAAGCTCTCTAACCTATCAGCCTCACTAAAACAAGCTCTCTAACCTATCAGCCTCACTAAAACAAGCTCTCTAACCTATCAGCCTCACTAAAACAAGCTCTCTAACCTGTCAGCCTCACTAAAACAAGCTCTCTAACCTGTCAGCCTCACTAAAACAAGCTCTCTAACCTGTCAGCCTCAATAAAACAAGCTCTCTAACCTGTCAGTCTCAATAAAACAAGCTCTCTAACCTGTCAGTCTCAATAAAACAAGCTCTCTAACCTGTCAGTCTCACTTAACAAGCTCTTTAACCTGTCAGCCTCAATAAAACAAGCTCTAACTCAACAGTTTCACTGCACACCTCTGCTCCAACCCACCACATGTTGTCCTTGCCTCTCAAACAGTCCTGAAGTGACCACAAAATAGTCCTCTCCTCCTCTTATCTACCACTTCTAACTTTAAAGTTGGTAAAGGCAGGAAGAGAGGTGTCTGCCCAACAAACACTCACACTTAGTCACATACTGTATAGACAGTCTGATTTACAGCGTACGCAGGTGCCACAACAGCCCCCCAGCAGGATTTCACTGTTAACCACATAAATGCCAAGCACCCCGCGCTAGTGCGTTTCACCTGGTTTCCTCATTGCCTCATTCTGCATACCGCCCCTTTAATGTTTAGCTTTTTTCTATCCGAGCAAAAAGGAAGTGTTTTCTGGAACATTCCTCTGAGGGTACTGTATGTGTGGGTTTGTGTGTAAGATGTTTTCTGGAACATTCCTCTGAGGGTTCTGTGTGTGTGGAACAATTTGTCTTTGAGTGTGTCCATCTACAAAGAGAGGAACCTGCTCTCTCTCTCCTTCTCACTGTAGTTGTTCCTCTCCCTACCTACTAGAGACTGGTCCCTTCTGCTTTATCAACAGCCTTGGCAGGGCCGGCCCTGGACGTTCTATATCCACAGTAAAACAAGTCCTATATCGACATAACCTGAAAGGCCGCTCAACAATGAAGAAGCCACTGCTCCAAAACCACCATAAAAAAGCCAGACTACGGTTTGCAACTGCACATGGTGACAAAGATCGTACTTTTTGGAGAAATGTCCTCTGGTCTGATGAAACAAAAACAGAACTGTTTGGCCATAATGACCATCGTTATGTTTGGAGGAAGCCGAAGAACACCATCCCAAACGTGAAGCACGGGGTGGCAGCATCAGGTTGTGGGGGTGCTTTGCTGCAGGAGGGACTGGTGCACTTCACAAAATAGATGGCATCATGAGGAAGGAAAATGATGTTGATATATTGAAGCAACATCTCAAGACATCAGTCAGGAAGTTAAAGCTTGGTCGCAAATGGGTCTTTCAAATGGACAATGACCCCAAGCATACTTCCAAAGTTGTGGCAAAATGGCTTAAGGATAACAAAGTCAAGGTATTGGAGTGGCCATCACAAAGCCCTGACCTCAATCCTATAGAAAATTTGTGGGCAGAACTGAAAAAGTGTGTGCGAGCAAGGAGGCCTACAAACCTGACTCAGTTACACCAGTTCTGTCAGGAGGAATGGGCCAAAATTCACCCAACTTATTGTGGGAAGCTTGTGGAAGGCTACCCGAAACATTTGACCCAAGTTAAACAATTTAAAGGCAATGCTACCAAATACTAATTGAGTGTATGTAAACGTCTGACCCACTGGGAATGTGATGAAAGAAATAAAAGTTGAAATAAATAATTCTCTCTACTATTATTCTGACATTTCACATTCTTAAAATAAAGTGGTGATCCTAACTGACCTAAGACAGGGCATTTTTACTAGGATTAAATGTCAGGAATTGTGAAAAACTGAGCTTAAATGTATTTGGCTAAGGTGTATGTAAACTTCCGACTTCAGCTGTACATGTCCTCATTGTGTTCACATCTGTCCCATTAGGCCTTCAGCCAACAGCTATGATTACTTATGATGATGTACTGCAATGTGTATGGACTTCCTGGATAGCTTCCCACAGATTCCTGATCTCATTCTATGGGGTTTTGTCCTCAACACGAGTCAATACAATGTTGTATTAGAGCATCAGTGGGACACACCGTTCTGACCTGAAATTCTCTCTCCCACCATCCCACATAGGATATGCAGATAGCACATAGATGGACTGCTTGTAAAAGTCAATTTGGAGTTGATTGTTCATGATTTCAATCAAGAAGCAGATGCATTCGTAGGTCCATCCCTATACTTCCTCCTAATGCATTCTTAATGAGATGTGTTTGTAGTAGTCAGTAGGCCTAAACCAAAAGGATTAGCCTGTAGGATTTACCCTACTCTGAAGTTTGAGGTCAGGCATGTGTTATGCACAGATAGGAGTCTACCATCGCCCTCCCACCTGCCCCTGTGCCCTCCCACCTGCCCCTGTGCCCTCCCACCTACCCCTGTAACCTCCCACCTGCCCCTTAGCTCTCCCACTCGCCAAGTGGCCTTATTGGTGGTGGTATAATATTTTTTTTGTATACAGTTTGTCATTGTTGTTCTGAACCCACTGCCCGCAATTAGTCATGACGTCATCATGCTCGCCACCACCCACCCCCACACCGTCCGTTGGTCGCATCCCCAGTATCCAAACATGTGTGGCTTGAGATGTGGTCACCGGTCAATCGTGTGTAGCTAGCTACTTAGTTTAAATATCAACAGTACTGCCACAGCAGCATAACATTTGATTGACACTTGATAACAATTGATTTACATACATAATGATGAATATTGGGTGTGGTTGGCTGATACGCGCAACAGAGAGGCAGCAAGACAGAGAGAGGAGCGGCTGAATCAACAACCTTCCCACTCAACTCCATCCCTTCTTCAGTCGAGAGTTGCACATGTGTGTTAGGACAGCAGCAGCACTCTAGACTCTAGCTAACCACCATATACAAAATATCCACACAAGCCACTACCAGTGGTGGAAAAAGTACTCAATTGTCATACTTGAGTAAAAGTAAAGATACCTTAAAAGAAAATGATTCAAGTAAAAGTGAAAGTTACCCAGTAAAATACTAGTATCAGAGGCAGAAGGGATGACAAAGCGTTATATTGATAGGTGCCATAATTCTGTCCTGCTTGAGATTTCTATATGTAACAAGTACTTTTAGCTGTCAGGGAAAATGTATGGAGTAAAAAGTACATTATTTTCTTCAGGAATGTAGTGAAGTAAACTTAAAAGTTGTCAAAAATATAAATAGTAAAGTTAAGTACAGATACCGCAAAAAATGACTTAAGTAGTACTTACAAGTATTTTTACTTAAGTACTTTACACCACTGGCCACTACAAGTTAGAAGATTATGAATATTAGGCTATATTATGAAGTCGTTATTTAAGAAAGAGCATTGAAGATAAATCACAACAATATTTTTGAGCGTAGGCCTATTTATTTCTGCAACAACACACAAATGCAAGCTAGTTACAGTGCCTCTTAAACGCATGATTGACATGGGGGGAAAGAGGGTGGCGTATCAGCTGATCATTGATGTTGATGATTCATGTAAATCTGCTAGTTAGAGAAATTAAATATGAATGTATTTTTTCGATTTGAGCACCTGCCCCCTGAAAGGTCTGTGCACGGCACAGGTTGAGAAATCGCAACATGTTGCCAGTCTGACATGCTCACAAGGGGTCACCTCATCACCTCCACGAGCCTACATGGACATTTACTGCAAACTGTTCTGATCTTCAGTGTGTAGTATATGGGTGACTCATCTGAAATGCACACAGGAGTTACATTGGGGATGTTGTTGTAGGCCTATGGAACTGGCCTCAAATTAGGTTGTTGTCCAATTGGCTTTTTTCCCACATAAATATATTACATTCTACTTTTTGTCTCCCATCCTAAAGTGGTGGTGATGTACGTTCCTCCTGATTTGATCACAGGATGTGCAATTGCGCATAGAGAAAGGGAGATAGCGCGGGAGGTTAGGTTGCTTACCAACAAGTATTGACGTGCCGTCTCTAACAGCCCATGCCGCTAATGGTGCCTATTCGGTCCATTTTGTGTCCGAAGCAGCCGCTCCGGGCCGCGGACCCTTTCTTGGTGTTTGATTTGTGTCTCCGTGCGCTGGGCTGGTCGTTCAGCAGGCGCGCCCACATGGCCTTGGCGCGAGTGTCCATGCGCAGGTCTCGCAGCAAGCGTACCCGGGAGCGCACTTTTTCCAGCCTCTGCTCTCTCTCGCCGGACGCCATGAACTCCGACAGTTCTTCCCCCAGCAAACTTCTAAGAGACTGGGACACAGAAAAAGAGACACGCTTTAGATAATACATTCTCCAAGGAAACGACGTGTGTAAGCACCTGTCATTAGAGTGCGCATCTGGGAATAATTCTGATTAACGAATAATCTGCGTATTCGGGATATCAATTGCCTACTTTGGCAAGCAGTAAACTCCCTATCCGGTTATTTTTTTCCCCACACTTTTGTTTTCAACTGGCCTTATAAATGTATTTATGTTCCATATCAAACCTTTCCGCAATTATAGGCTACATCTAGTACTGTTAGTACTCTACACTTGACTCGCGTCGGGAAGAACCAAAAGACAGGTCAGAACTCGTCGTGTAGCTACTGAATAGAACTCACATTAAATGCTGCAATTAATTGGCCCATCCTTTAAACCAAATCATGAATTTTTGTGTGGTCATGGGCTACAGTTGCGCTTTAACGTATGGGAAATGGTGTGCAGCCTATCCTATTGCACATTGGTTGATTAAGGCGAGTAACACTGGTCAGAAATGAGTCTCCCAGTCCTGGGGTTTATTGGATGCAGCTGGAAAGACAGGTGCGCATGCAGTAGGATACCCACTCGGCACAGACATTAGTTCAACGTCTAGTTTTGATTTACATTTGGTTGAGTTATCAACTAACGTGAATTCAACGTGAAATCAACAAAAAATGCCACCATGTCATTGTATTTAGGTTTACATTTTGGTAAAAAATTCCATTTCATTGATGACTTTTTGCAAATCCAATCAGTTTTCCACGTTGATTGAACGTCATCATATATGTTTTGTTGTTGCTTAAATTACGTGGAAACGATGTCGATTCAACTATATTTTGCCTAGTGGGTATGGTCTTCAAATGCAGATTATTCAGGCAACAAAACGCACCAGATGAGATTTGTAAAACAATTTAAAAAACTAGATTAATTAGTCACTGTGATGATTATTCGTGCGTAAAATGTACAGTTTCGAAATATTTGAGTCTTGATGGCAGATACGCCTTTTCAAACGGTGGGAAAGGGATGTTTACTGGTTTAAAATACACGTTACAAAGAAATATATGATTGGTTGCCTTATATAGCCTACTAAGTCAACATGTATGTTACATGTAGGAAGCGCAAAAGCTAATTTGGGTAGGCTACACGTAAAGGCCACTGTGTCCTCATATCGTATGTCCACTCGAGTGCTTCTCAATGCGCGCTTGGGTACCAGCATGAATATAGTCAACCTTATGCAATTAAGTAGCCTAAGTGGCTGTAGATTTGCTGTAGAACACAGTATCTATCCATATATCGCCCTAAAAGCAAGCCTTTCCATGCAGTAATAGCCTATGCATATGTTAAGAATGTTAGTCTATACACTTGCATCTGTTGTTAATGTTATTTGGGCCACCATAATGCGAATAATATTAGTTCGGTTATATCTGCGCACCATCCAAATAATCGCATTCCACTCACAAATTACAGCGTGCACATCAATGAAGTGACCTCACCTTCTGTTGCGCTGGTGTCAGAGGCTTCTGTTGCGCTGGTGTCAGAGGCTTCTGTTGCGCTGGTGTCAGAGGCTTCTGTTGCGCTGGTGTCAGCGGCTTCGCCCCTGTCCTCAGTGAAAGCAGGGTGATCATAAGTCCACATGCCACCAAATGTGAGATGTTCATTCTGACACGTTTTTGTAAAGGAATCGATTCCTCTTTGGCGAAGTTCAGTATACGAGCAATGATATTGGTTGGTAAACAATTGGTTCTCTGTCTCTGCGTCGGTCTTTACTCCAAGCTTCCCAAGTGTTACTCTAACTCTATGAATTACTACTCACAGCTTTATAGCCAGCCACTGGTGATGTCATGACAACCTGCGTAATGGTCTTCCTGCCCTCCCTCCCTCCCTCCTCCCTCCCTCCCTCCCTCATGCACCTTGCCAATTTGTTTTTTTTCTGTATTGACCTACCTGCGTATAGTATATTGAGGAGCGGGTCATGCTAAATTATGAATTTAAATGATACCAACACTGGTCATTGTGGCTTAAATTAACGAAACATAATTACAGTATTGTTACACCATGCACCACTCCGACTGGTTTGCCTCTAAAGAGTACTTAATTGCTTTGCTTGAAAATGACAAATTATATCTTATAAGTGTGGCATTGGCAGACCGCCCACCGCGAGGAAATGAGGTTGGACAATGAGTTCCAAAGAAATCATGACCTAACTTGTTAGATGCAACACATTCTGTGGGGAATGATAAACCCACTCATTAACGCAGAATTACCAAATAGTGGGGGGAAATGTATCAAACACACTTCCAAAAGATGTACCGTCTTGTTAATATCTATTAGTTTAAAACAAAAATAAATGTGTATTTTTCTTCAGAATAATGTTGTTATTCAGCTGTATTTTCTATTAATTCAGATACATTATAACAACAAATAGGCATATTCAGCCTGTCAGCAACATGCGCATTAGTTCCGAATAAAAAAATTCATAACGCGTAACTTTAAAACATGAGCCCCTAAATTTTGAATTGTAAATATCTAGGCTATTACAACGGCTCCAACCTCCTTATAAATGAGATTGAAACTGAACGAGGGGGTTGTGCGTCTTGAGGACCTGCTGTAGAATAGTAGCCTAATATGCTCTTTTTGATATGTCGTTTCTTGGTTATTGTCAGTAATTGGTGGATATTAGACGATATTGATGCATCCATTTATATCAATGCATCCATTTGTGCACAGACCTGTGGAGATGGATGGGTTTAATCTCCCGTGAAATTCTCATGCAACTGCAAGCATTACATTTGTGGGCGCCTGTACCTATAACGTGCACACTAATCCTTCAATCACGCTCTTAAGCCTATGGTTCATTGGATTTATCGAGCGTGTCAGACCCCACAAACATCACTGATGCGACAGAGGTGACATAGCGGAGCCCACGTGAGATGCTCCGTTTGCCTATGCATCCTCCCGGTTAAGCATTGAATGAACCATCGTCAAATCTGACACTCATGTCAGGGCTGTAATTCAGAAACAGACATTTGAAATTATTCTGTAACACTTTGTCATGAAGGAAACCTGTTGTCTTTTACACGTAGACAAACTTGCCCTACCTATATTCTAAGGTTGGAAATGGCTAAAGTTCCACCGACGAGAAATATGATGAGCTTTGGAGAGGTGGGCTCGCGCTAAAGCGCATTCTGTTGAAGCACATTCTGTTTTAGACCACAGAGTGGCAGTATTTGCTCTCTCGAAATACCAAAGGACTAAACATTCATTCTCAAAAAGAAGTCCTTTGCTTACTGTAATTACTATTGCTTACTGTATTTACTAATGCATACTGTATTACTATTGTTTAAGTATTTACTATTGCTTACTGTATTTACTATTTACCTATTTACCTATTGTCTCGCTCTTAAAGATTGGTAACTGTCATCATTTTAATTCAGGTTGAGGGTAAATTATAGCTCTCTTTCTGTTAGGATTACTCTCCTGACCCATGTGATCCAAGGGTCCTAGTCCTGAGAGTGGTAGGGTCCTAGTCCTGAGAGTGGTAGGGTCCTAGTCCTGAGAGAGGTAGTGTCCTAGTCCTGAGAGTGGTAGGGTCCTAGTCCTGAGAGTGGTAGGGTCCTAGTCCTGAGAGTGGTAGGGTTCTAGTACTGAGAGAGGTAGTCTCCTAGTCCTGAGAGTGGTAGGGTCCTAGTCCTGAGAGTGGTAGGGTCCTAGTCCTGAGAGTGGTAGGGTCCTAGTCCTGAGAGTGGTAGGGTCCTAGTCCTGAGAGAGGTAGTGTCCTAGTCCTGAGAGTTGTAGGGTCCTAGTCCTGAGAGTGGTAGGGTCCTAGTCCTGAGAGTGGTAGGGTCCTAGTCCTGAGAGTGGTAGGGTCCTAGTCCTGAGAGTGGTAGGGTCCTAGTCCTGAGAGTGGTAGGGTCCTAGTCCTGAGAGTGGTAAGGTCCTAGTCCTGAGAGTGGTAGGGTCCTAGTCCTGAGAGTGGTAAGGTCCTAGTCCTGAGAGTGGTAAGGTCCTAGTCCCTCTAAAACAACACATTTTTCTGCACCTATCAAACTACTATGTCTGACCCTGTAAAACAACACATTTCACTGCACATATCCAGTGTATGCAACAATAAAACCTCTTCATTTTTTACAACCCAATACAACCCAGTAAAACCCAGTACATCCCAATACAACCCAGTACAACCCAATACAAAACAATACAACTCAATACAAAACAATACAACCCTATAAAACCCAGTACATCCCAATACAACCCAGTACAACCCAATACAAAACAATACAACCCAATACAAAACAATACAACCCAATACAAAACAATACAACCCAATACAAAACCATACAAAACAATACAAAACAATACAACCCACATACAAAACAATACAAAACAATACAAAACAATACAACCCAGTACATCCCAAATGTTCAATGTGAATCGTAAATGTGTCTTCTTTCTCTCTTGCGTTATTCCTAACCCTGACCCTGACCCTAACCCTAACCCTGACTCTTACCCTAACCCTAACCCCCTGGACATCATATGTTCACACAGTCTCACACGCAGAGCAGTGCCCTTGGAGCAGGTTAGGGATAAAGTGCCTTGCTCAAGGGCACAACGCAGTAGGTGGCACCTGAGATTCTGACCCAAGCAACCCTCCAGCTGCCAGCTCCCTCCCAACAGATTTTTCCGTCAGCCCTGGGACTCAAACAGACAAACCTCCAGTTCCTGGCCTGTGTCTCTAACCTTGAAGCTACCGCTGCCACCTAAGTATATTTCATATTCAGCTATACAGTATTCAGCTATACTGAATATAACATGACCCTGTCACCATCTTATTCACTACTAGAAAGGAAACTAAATTTCACTCTGGCATGCCACCCCTTCTCTCCCACTCTCTCTTCCTCACCAAAACCCAGGCTGGAGCTAGACAGAACCCCCATCCATCCCACCCTGAATGAGAAAAGCTGTCACCAATTACACCCAACCAGGCAGCCTGGTCTCATAGATTTACATCTACCAATCCAGGTTGAACCAGATCCAGGTTGAACCAGTCCTGGTTGAACTAGGTCCAGGTTGAACCGGTCCAGGTTGAAACAGGTCCAGGTTTAACCAGTCCAGGTTGAACCAGGTCCAGGTTTAACCTGTCCAGGTTGAACCAGGTCCAAACACTTGGTTTCTTGATAAAAGTCCACACAGTATACAGTGTAAATTGGCTCTGAAGGTGGACGCTGATGGATTCGGACAGTGCTCCTGGCCACGGTTTGGGTAACGCACCGTGGTTGGTGATGACGGATCAGCATGCTTCAGGGGCCTACCCCCGAATACCCGCGAGTCTGCCAAACGTTGTCTATGACAAGGGCCCATTGTGGAAAAAGAAAAGGTTGGTCTGGAACCAGGCCGATCAGAGGTGAATATTCCCTGTCAACAGGTGGTGTGGAAACGCTCATAGTCGCCTATCACCAACTGGAGGGATTATAATACTCTCTGCCGGCCTGTGAGAAATGTGTTGTTCATCTACATGGATGAGGGCTACATTTCTGAGTGGTCAGCTCAATCACAAGGGGACAGTGGGAGGCAGGGAATCAATCGACGGGGTTCTTATTTTTATGGAACATTTTGCCGGTCATGTCACTTCCAGCATTTTTGCCCA
Organism: Thymallus thymallus; assembly: GCA_023634145.1. Taxonomy (NCBI): domain Eukaryota; kingdom Metazoa; phylum Chordata; class Actinopteri; order Salmoniformes; family Salmonidae; genus Thymallus; species Thymallus thymallus. Next base: position 3,926,153 of record CM042414.1, read on the forward strand.
TCTTCTTCTTCACGTTTTTTCCACGCCCAGCCCATTGGTTCTCAGTATGATCATTGAGAGAGAACATTGTGATCCACTCCAAAGCAACCTGTACATACACTTTACGTTCTGATTAATAGTTAGCGCTCGGTCGAGTGTGACTGCTCTCCATCTGTCTCAGGGCGGCAGGTAGCCTAGTGGTCAGAGAGTTGGGCCAGTAACCGAAAGGTTGCTGGATCGATTCCCCAAGGTGAAAATGTGTCCTTGAGCAAGGCACTTTGCTCCAGGGGCTGACCCTGTAGGTAGGCTGTCAATGTAAATATGAATTTGTTCTTAACTGTCTTGCCAAGTTCAATAAAGGTTAAAAATAACATTTATTTCCCTTCAGCTGTTGTAGATTCAGGGTTTTGTCTCTCCAGAGAATAACCCTGCTGTAGTCTGCAGGGTTTGGTCCCTCCAGAGAATAACCCTGCAGGGTTTGGTCCCCGCTGTAGTCTGCAGGGTTTGGTCCCTCCAGAGAATAACCCTGCTGTAGTCTGCAGGGTTTGGTCCCTCCAGAGAATAACCCTGCTGTAGTCTGCAGGGTTTGGTCCCTCCAGAGAATAACCCTGCTGTAGTCTGCAGGGTTTGGTCCCTCCAGAGAATAACCCTGCAGTAGTCTGCATGCAGCATCTTCCTGAGGATTCTACCAAATATCAGTTTAACGTCATCACTTATATGTTGCCATTCATACTTTGAGTTACAAACTGATACAGAGTCTGATGGACAGATGAAAGACATTGTTATACAGCTAAGGTCATGCAAGAGTTTGCCAGATGCCAGATGATGGGTAATTTCACCCCCACCACAACAGCATGCACACAACTACATATTCCATGCTCCTTTGCAGTTTCAGTGGACATGATGGCCCCAGAGCAAGCCGCAGGAGGCATGTTTTTAGTTCCCGCACTTTGGACGGACAGACGCAGGCTGCACTCAGCCTTCCTATGAACTAATGGAGGGTTTCAGCGGTGGCTCATTCTGGAAAATCCCACTCACTCTCCTGCTCCCTAGTGTGAGAACAGCGGGAGCTTACTGGTTGCTACTGTAAAAGCCTCATTCTAGTGTGAGAACTGGGGGAGCTCACTGGTTCTTGTGGAAGGAGAACACTCCGTCAACAGCATATGCCTTGTACACACAGTGCTGATCCAACAACACAACGCATGTTCTCTCCAAACCTACTCTTACCTCCTGTTTTTTCTCTCTCAACATTTTATCCCCCAGCTATTTTCTTTTGACGTTTTAACAAGCAAGGGACACATTTTTTCACCATGCTGCAAGAGTGGTGTCATACGTTTTTATCCTCTTCGTCTTTGCCTATATTTTAATGATGTTACAGATTTTTTCCAATGATATTATGAGAAAGACTGTGGAGAGTTTGATTATTATAATTTTTTTCTTCACCACAAAATGTTATAAGCTTAAGTTTTCAGCTTTCATGTGGCCAAATCTTTTTTAATAAACCAAACTGGTTTGCATCAGGAAGCTATGCACATGCTGCCAGGGGAGGGCAATGCAGTGGTGTGTGCTGCATCGCAGTACTCTTTCTCTGCCGCTGTGAGGATTGAGTGTCTCGGTTCCTTCTCTGGGGTTTGTGCAACGCAAACTACAAGGCTGTTATGGTCCTATAAATAACAGTTTATTACAAAAAAAAATGTTGCCCGGCGCTGCTGCTCTAAAGGCTTTCACATGTGGAGGTTAGGGGGCGGGAGGGGAGGGGGAAGGAGGGGAGGGGGCTGATGCCACTGAGAGGCAGGCTGATGCCACTGAAAGGTTAGGGGAGGGGGAGGGGGGGCTGATGCCACTGAAAGGTTAGGGGGCAGGAGGGGAGTTACATTTTAACTTATTTTACATCACAATTACATTTTAACATTTTTTATAGGCAAACATTAGGGAAACAGCATGGTTTTTAGACAAACAACAGTGCATCCATCAGAAAGCGGCCTTTATGACACAGGATTCGGAAACTCTAATGTTATTTACTACACATTTACTAGGTGTGAAACATCACATGAGTAGAATGGATTTGAGATTAGTTGATTCTGATTAGTTGAACCTGATGCAATCGTGATGCCTGGCTAGTGGCTAGTCATGACATTTTAATATCTTTGGTTCATCCTGCTTCTCGTGGCAACGTTATATCGCTCAGTTGAAATGACTTTTGAAACATTAAAATGACATACCATCAATGTCCATTCAATGAAAGGATGAGCCACCAACAAAAAAGTTTGACAATAAAGCAAATGGATGTCACGGCATTTTGATGAATGCTAATATATGCCATGAGAGCAAAACATTTTAAATTAATTACTGGAAATCTCAGAGATTGTAGCTTTAATTGAATTTTGTACAAAGCACAGGCCAGAAACAGACTGGCCATTAACGAAGCTTGGGCAGATGCCATATGGACTGGATAAATTTTAGTCCAGTGGGCCGCTTAAACACTTTTCTTTTTTCTTCAGAAATGTACGATTCTGTGAATAATTTGTCTAATAATGGTTGCCTAGAGGAACAATATGGAAATGCCCAGCCCAATCTCTGTTCCCAGCAAGTCCATGGTTGCAGCTAAATCATATTGCAATATGATACCATTGTAGAAGCAGCGTTATCCTGTGTGGTCTGTGAGAACACTTACATTAGTACTCTGTTTAGAGTGTTTTGCCTACATTGGTATATAAACATCCACAACATCTATTTGAGTGCATGTACAGTAATGTACATTTGCTACACTACACCTATTTTGGCTGGGCATATTTACTAGCTACTGTATTAAATATTCTTTGTAATGAATAATCTATTGGTCGTCAATGTGACAATTATACTCTTCTGACATATTGCTACGGTTGGAAAAGCAATTCTGAATTGTAACATAAGTTATGTACTGTACATAAAGCTGTTAGTCTGGATCGCAAGAGATGTGGCCTGGTCTTACTGGGGTTTGTGTTTAGTGGCCTGGTCTTACTGGGGTTTGTGTTTAGTGGCCTGGTCTTACTGGGGTTTGTGTTTAGTGGCCTGGTCTTACTGGGGTTTGTGTTTAGTGGCCTGGTCTTACTGGGGTTTGTGTTTAGTGGCCTGGTCTTACTGGGGTTTGTGTTTAGTGGCCTGGTCTTACTGGGGTTTGTGTTTAGTAGTTTTGTAATAACTGTAAAACATTACTAATGCCAATGATGTCACTGTGCCAGGGGTGTACTACTACTACTACTACTACTACTACTACTACTACTACTACTACTACTAAAAACAACAGCAACAAATAGTAATGATTCATCATCATCATCATCATCATCATCATCATCATCATCATCCTTGTTGACATTGCTTTTAAAATAATAAAAGTCAACATTTCCCCAACATTTTAAGAGCATGCATTGCAATGTTCACTGCAAAGCCACAAATAGTTGGTTAAAGCAATGTTTTTCTAAGACTAGAAAGTGTGTGTCATCATGTGGGAAAAACCTGTTTTAGGGTTTGGGTGGCACTAGCGGAGCACAAACCACATAGAAAAGAGGACATTTTAGCCCTGATATGTAATCTTAGATGAAGGTATTGCTGTAAAAATAAATCAAATATAATATATAAAACAAAGATAATATTGTAAACAAAGACAATATCAATGGCAGATATTTATATATGGAAACTGAAATTCTGCAAGTCACAATACGTGGATAGCCAAGAACTTGCTTGCTCAGTGTTGAGCAACAAGCTCATCATTACAGGGATGATCTTACACATCAAAAGGCAAACACCAGATTATGATATATGTTTTCATAAAGACAAGATTGATATTTCCCTGATTGTGCCAGCTCAAAGCCACAATCTAATATCTAAGCCTAAGGGTCTTCAAAAAAAGAACGGCGTTCAGTATTTCCCAGCAGGTAAGAAGTCTGGGAGCTTTTTTAAAAATGTTGCTGGCTCTTTTATTCATCTGTATTTGAAGTTAACAATGATTTAGTGTTTATCCCCACAGAGACAGGGTAAATGAGGCGAAAACTAACCAAACAATAGCCGCAGTCAATACTGGGGAAAGGCTCTGTTTGGTTGCTACTGTTTACACACGTAGTAGAATAATACTCAGAGATTGTGATAAAGATCATCTGTCAAGTGGTTGTGACCGCAGTTATTAAAAGAAAGGCATGCGAATGCTTAAAACACTGGATATTGAACGGAGGATTACTTTGATGTGATTTGTTGCACAGTAAATTGCAAAAAAAAAGAAAGACAAACAAAGTCAGTGTTCAAAGGAAGTCGCATCTATGAGCAACCTATTATGAATATGCATTTTATTAGTGGAATATAACATTCTTTATTTTTTATGAATATGCATTTTATTAGTGGAATATCACAATCTTTATTTTTTATGAATATGCATTTTATTAGTGGAATATCACATTCTTTATTTTTTATGAATATGCATTTTATTAGTGGAATATCACATTCTTTATTTTTTATGAATATGCATTTTATTAGTGGAATATCACATTCTTTATTTTTTATGAATATACATTTTATTAGTGGAATATCACATTCTTAATTTTTTATGAATATGCATTTTATTAGTGGAATATCACATTCTTTATTTTTTATGAATATGCATTTTCTTAGTGGAATATTACATTCTTTATTTTTTATGAATATGCATTTTCTTAGTGGAATATCACGTTTTTCATTTATTGGCCTTTTATCTGTTCCTTGTTTTAGTAACATTATGATTAGCTGGTAATGAGTAAAAACTGAAAATAACATTATGTTTAATTATCATCAAAATCCCGCTCTAAAATAAATCGGAGGAGAGAAAATGCGTTAATACAGATGGTAAAAGTGAGGCGGCGTCCAGAGCAGAACCCCAGTCCCAGAGGAGAACCCATGTCCCAGAGGAGAACCCACGTCCCAGAGGAGAACCGGACTCAGAGGAGAACCCACGTCCCAGAGGAGAAGCCACGCCCCAGAGGAGAACCGGACCCAGAGGAGAACCCACGTCCCAGAGGATAAGCCACTTCAGTTTGCCCGTGACCTGTACGCCGAGGAACTTGATGCTTTCCACCTTGTTTGTAATCAAGCCTACTACTGTTATGTCGTCTGCAAACTTGATTATTGAGTTGGACACATGCTTGGCCACGCAGTCATGTGTGAACAGGGAGTACAGGAGTGGGCTGAGCACACACCCTTGTGGGGCCCCAGTGTTGAGTATCAGAGAAGTGGAGGTGTTGTTTCCTACCTTCACCACAAGGGGGCGGCTCGTCAGGAACAAGTTGCACAGGGCGGGGTTCAGACCCAGGGCCTCAAGCTTAATGATGAGCTTGGAGGGTACTATGGTGTTCACTGCTAAGCTGTAGTCAATGAACAGAAATCTTACATAAGTATTCCTCTTGTCCAGATAGGATAGGGCAGTGTGCAGTGTGATGGCGATTGCATCGTCTGTGGATCTATTGAGGCGGTAAGCAATTTGAAGTGGGTCTATGGTGACAGGTAAGGTAGAGGTGATATGATCCTTGACTAGTCTCTCAAAGCACGGGGCGATAGTCATTTAGTTCAGTAACTTTGCTTTCTTGGGTACAGGAACAATGGTGGCCCTCTTGAAGCATTTGGGGACAGCAGACAGGGATAGGGAGAGATTTAATATATCTGTAAACACACCAGCCAGCTGGTCTGCGCATGCTCTGAGGACGCAGCTTACTGAGGATCTCCTCTAAACAGGACACTATGGCAGAATGTCTTCCTCCTCTAAACAGGTGACCAGAGGGCGAAGGTCTCTCCCTCCTCTAAACAGGTGACCAGAGGGTGAAGGTGTCTCCACCATACACCGATGCCTTGAGAACCAGTTGAGAAGCAGTTTGACGGAGCCCAGTTCAGGAAGAAAAAATGAGTCACACTTTTCTTTTCTTTTGTATTTGCACGACTCTTTTCCGTTATTACTCTGACAGAGGACCGAGTCTAATGGTGGTATCACGTGGCCAGTCAGAATGCACTTCCAAAGCCCTGGAGAAACTACCACCTCACTGTTCTTCTAGAGATGGAGTAGAGCAGGCAAACCTGTGTTCCTCACTACCACCTCACTGTTATTCTAGAGATGGAGTAGAGCAGGCAAACCTGTGTTCCTCACTACCACCTCACTGTTATTCTAGAGATGGAGTAGAGCAGGCAAACCTGTGTTCCTCACTACCACCTCACTGTTATTCTAGAGATGGAGTAGAGCAGGCAAACCTGTGTTCCTCACTACCACCTCACTGTTATTCTAGAGATGGAGTAGAGCAGGCAAACCTGTGTTCCTCACTACCACCTCACTGTTATTCTAGAGATGGAGTAGAGCAGGCAAACCTGTGTTCCTCACTACCACCTCACTGTTATTCTAGAGACGGAGTAGAGCAGGCACCTCACTTTTAGGCTTCGTCTTAAGAGGAACTTCGCTGAAAAGAGAGCCTTATTGAATTATCGGCAGACTGTAAGTGCTCAGTCATCTTAGCTGGCTTGTTTGGTTTTGAATGGAAACAAAGATTAAAGCAGAGAGGGCACTGAGGAGCCTTGACACATGAATTAAAGCCAGCGCTGTCATAATAGGGCATGGATCTGTAACAATATATAACAAATCAACGATATACAACTAATAATATACAGTATACTAAAATATGAAATGAAACTCAATGAAACAAGAAACTAAATGAAACAAGAAACTCAATGAAACAGGAAACTCAATGAAACAGGAAACTCGGTGAAACAGGAAACTCAACGAAACAGGAAACTCAACGAAACAAGGGTAAATATCTACATATTAATGCTGTAACAAGGGTAAATATCTACATATTAACGCTGTAACAAGGGTAAATATCTACATATTAACACTGTAACAAGGGTAAATATCAACATATTAACACTGTAACAAGGGTAAATATCAACATATTAACACTGTAATAAGGGTAAATATCTACATATTAATACTGTAACAAGGGTAAATATCTACATATTAACGTTAAAACAAGGGTAAATATCTACATATTAACACTGTAACAAGGGTAAATATCTACATATTAACACTGTAACAAGGGTAAATATCTACATATTAACGCTGTGACAAGGGTAAATATCTACATATTAACACTGTAACAAGGGTAAATATCTACATATTAACACTGTAACAAGGGTAAATATCTACATATTAACACTGTAACAAGGGTAAATATCTACATATTAACACTGTAACAAGGGTAAATATCTACATATTAACACTGTACCAAGGGTAAAAGATGGAGGCAGGAGAGGGTAGCTGACTAGTGTTGACTATTCAGCAGCCTGATGGTCTGGGGGTAGAAGCTGTTGGCCAGTCTTCCAATTTTTGCCGTGCTTCTGTACTGCCGGCGTCTTAGTGATGGAAGCGGGGAGAACAGGCCTCTGCTTGGGCTGGGGTCCCTGATGATCTTATTTCTTTTTCCTGTGACACCTGGTGTTGTAGGTGTACTGGAGGGCAGGCAGTAAGCACCCAATGGTGCGTTTTGCTGAGCATACCACCCTCTGTAACGCTTTGCGATCCGCGGCCGTACCAGGCTGTGATGCAGCCCGACAGTATGCTCCTGTAGAGCACTGTGAGGGGCCTCTGGGACAGGCCCAATTTCTTCAGCATCCTAAAGCTGAAGAGTCACTGTCGTGCCTAAAAACAATGAAACAAGAAATTGTACAAATTGCCGTTAATTCAGCTCTAAACACTAGTCTAAACACTGCACACAATTATGCCAAGAAACACAATCGTTTTTATTGCGTATCGCGGGACATGCAAGTTACTGATTTAAAAGTAAATAAAATGGTTCTGTGTTTCTCCCACCGTAAGACCGGTCATTACACACCTGTGTGGCCTGTATGCAGGTCTACCTAGCTTGACGTCACAGTCCTTTGCTAAATCAGAGACACATGCAGCATTGTGTACCTAGAGAAACTTTCCCATACCAGCCTGGCATGATTTCCAGTAAGGGCTTCATGACTAGCACGTCACTCCTCAAACTTCTGGTCTGGTTGTTTAACTGCTATCTCAGCTCTCCATAGTCGCAGTAAGACCAGGCCACTAAGATGAAGGTTACAGTCTGACTGAGCTAGAATGGAATCAGCTCCCCATAGAGAGACCTAGTATATTTCTGCTCTCATAAAGACAGATATACAGAATGATTTTTCTGAAAATAAAAGCAATTATTTGCCTAAAATAAAAGTGTACCTAAAGGACATTATAGAACAACATACAATACATCTGACAATAAACATATTAGACTTAGAAAAGAGATTCAAGCAATTCAAGTCACAATCTAGAGTCTGTGTTATAACAGGTATAAACATATCTGTGTTATAACAGCAATAAACATATCTGTGTTACAACCCAACAGGTATAAACATATCTGTGTTACAACCCAACAGGAATAAACATATCTGTGTTACAACCCAACAGGTATAAACATATCTGTGTTATAGCCCAACAGGTATAAACATATCTGTGTTATAACAGCAATAAACATATCTGTGTTACAACCCAACAGGTATAAACATATCTGTGTTATAGCCCAACAGGTATAAACATATCTGTGTTATAACAGGAATAAACATATCTGTGTTATAACAGGAATAAACATATCTGTGTTATAACAGGAATAAACATATCTGTGTTATAACAGGAATAAACATATCTGTGTTACAACCCAACAGGTATAAACATATCTGTGTTATAACAGGAATAAACATATCTGTGTTATAACAGGAATAAACATATCTGTGTTATAACAGGAATAAACATATCTGTGTTACAACCCAACAGGTATAAACATATCTGTGTTATAACCCAACAGGTATAAACATATCCTTGTTATAACCCAACAGGTATAAACATATCTGTGTTATAGCCCAACAGGTATAAACATATCTGTGTTATAGCCCAACAGGTATAAACATATCCTTGTTATAACCCAACAGGTATAAACATATCTGTGTTATAGCCCAACAGGTATAAACATATCTGTGTTATAGCCCAACAGGTATAAACATATCTGTGTTATAACCCAACAGGTATAAACATATCTGTGTTATAACCCAACAGGTATAAACATATCTGTGTTATAACCCAACAGGTATAAACATATCTGTGTTATAGCCCAACAGGTATAAACATATCTCTGTTATAACCCAACAGGTATAAACATATCTGTGTTATAACCCAACAGGTATAAACATATCTGTGTTATAACCCAATAGGTATAAACATATCTGTGTTATAGCCCAACAGGTATACACATATCTGTGTTATAACAGGAATAAACATATCTGTGTTATAACCCAACAGGTATAAACATATCTGTGTTATAACCCAACAGGTATAAACATATCTGTGTTATAACCCAACAGGTATAAACATATCTGTGTTATAACCCAACAGGTATAAACATATCTGTGTTATAGCCCAACAGGTATAAACATATCTGTGTTATAACAGGAATAAACATATCCTTGTTATAACCCAACAGGTATAAACATATCTGTGTTATAACCCAACAGGTATAAACATATTTGTGTTATAACCCAACAGGTATACACATATCTGTGTTACAGCCCAAACCTCTATAAAAATGTATTGCATAGTATGGATGAATGGCTGAATATGTGTACTATACATTGTTACAGAGTGTTAGCTGAAAAAAAATTATAAACATATCGCAAGTTGCCCCCTCAAAACTACATAGGTGCCTGACGCCTCAACTCCTATTGATAGCATTCTAATTTGTCTGTCTTCTCTGCAAAAACATCTACAAATGTTTGTAAAAAAATGTAATCCCACTGCGTAACACTGTAAAAGTATTTTACAACAAATAAAACAAAGCTTATCAAGTCTTTGAATTCCCTGTAATGTAGTCTTCATCAGTTGTTTAGACAAAGGAATTGAACGTTTGCTCACATGAGGCATCTGTGGCTCTGGATTTGTAGTTCAGAGGTTGTTGGGAGCAGTTACATCATATCCTAAAAGTAGCTCGTCCTCAGACATTACAGCTACTATTTTATAGGCACATTGACCCCAGTGAGTCAAAACGTTTTTATTTTAACCCTTGGTCTTGCCATTGTATTATACTATTCAATTGACTTCTATTAGCTGTCCATACTGAAAGAACCATCAAAATGTACAAAGAGTATCAAGTTAATTTTCATGAGTGAAATTGAGATCAAATGTGAACAACTGAAATGGTGAATCAGTTGCAGAAAAATTATTGTACAACATTGTAATTGACCAATGTTGACCCTTGTAGTTTGACATTTCTGACGAAACACAGCAATTTTACAGAGTAGAATTAGGCTATAGACACCTCTAAGGAATGATCTAGAGACTACCACAAGTTTGTGGCCAACCAACATTTTCAGGGCAGTATTTGTCAAAAAATATGACATTTATATACTATTGTTATGTTTCATATTATCTTTGTTTAATATATTATCTTTGTTTTACATATTACTTTTGTTTTATATACTATCTTTGTTTTGTATATTATCTTTGTTTTATACACTGAGTAAATCAAACATTAGGAACACCTTCCAAATATTGAGTTGAACCCCCTCCCCCTTTTGCCATCAATTTGTCAGGGCAATTGTCTCAAAGCTTTAAAATAATTCTTTAACCTGTCTCCTCCCCTTCATCTACACTGATTGAATTGGTTTTAAAAAGTGACATCAATAAGGGATCATAATCATAGCTTTCACCTGGTCAGTCTATATCGTGGAAAGAGCAGGTGTGCCTATTGTTTTGTACACTCAGTGTATATTATAACTTTTTTGCTGCAGCTGAACCACTATTTGCCTACCTTTGCTGATGATGAAGATGATCCCTGATGATGAAGATGTTCCCTGATGATGAAGATGATGTCAGGCTCTGGCCATAGAGAAGCCTATTTGCTTCTCTATGTAGCTATGGTCAGAGTCTGACAGTGTCTTTCTTTTCTGTTTCTGTGTCGGGTTGGGGTGGATCCCTAATTAGAGGCAGCTGCACTGCATTGTCTCTAATTAGGGATTCCATATATGTTGAGTCTGTCCCTCACTCGGGTGTGGGTTGTTATCGATGTATGTCGCAGTCACGGTGAAGTAAGTGTGTTTATTTACGTCCGTCCATTAGTGTGTTTTTATGAACGTGACGGTAGTCTATTCGTGTTTTGTGTTGTAATAGTTTGTCATTTTGTTTCACTATATACATAGTATTTTTATTATTACATAGTATAAATAATAAAACAATGTCGAACTACTATCCCTGCGCTGCGCCTTGGTCTCTCAATGCACCCACGCGTGACAGATGATCCCTGATGATGAAGCTGATCCCTGATGATGAAGATGATCCCTGATGATGAAGATGATCCCTTATGATGAAAATGATCACTGATGATGAAAATGATCACTGATGACGAAGATGACTTTATACTTTATATTATCAAATGCTTTATATTGTCAAATGCTTTATATTGTCAAATGCTTTATATTGTTAAATGCTTTATATTGTCAAATGCTTTATATTGTTAAATGCTTTATATTGTCAAATGCTTTATATTGTCATATTGTCAAATGCTTTATATTGTCAAATGCTTTATATTGTCAAATGCTTTATATTGTCAAATGCTTTATATTGTCATATTGTCAAATGCTTTATATTGTCAAATGCTTTATATTGTTAAATGCTTTATATTGTCAAATGCTTTATATTGTCAAATGCTTTATATTGTCATATTGTCAAATGCTTTATATTGTCAAATGCTTTATATTGTTAAATGCTTTATATTGTTAAATGCTTTATATTGTCATATTGTCAAATGCTTTATATTGTCAAATGCTTTATATTGTAAAATGCTTTATATTGTCAAATGCTTTATATTGTTAAATGCTTTATATTGTCAAATGCTTTATATTGTTAAATGCTTTATATTGTCAAATGCTTTATATTGTCATATTGTCAAATGCTTTATATTGTCAAATGCTTTATATTGTCAAATGCTTTATATTGTCAAATGCTTTATATTGTCATATTGTCAAATGCTTTATATTGTCAAATGCTTTATATTGTTAAATGCTTTATATTGTCAAATGCTTTATATTGTCAAATGCTTTATATTGTCATATTGTCAAATGCTTTATATTGTCAAATGCTTTATATTGTTAAATGCTTTATATTGTTAAATGCTTTATATTGTCATATTGTCAAATGCTTTATATTGTCAAATGCTTTATATTGTAAAATGCTTTATATTGTCAAATGCTTTATATTGTTAAATGCTTTATATTGTCAAATGCTTTATATTGTCAAATGCTTTATATTTGCTTTATATTGTCAAATGCTTTGTATTGTCATAATGTCAAATGCTTTATATTGTTAAATGCTTTATATTGTTAAATCCTTTATATTGTCAAATGCTTTATATTGTCAAATGCTTTATATTGTCAAATGCTTTATATTGTCATATTGTCAAATGCTTTATATTGTCAAATGCTTTATATTGTCAAATGCTTTATATTGTCATATGCTTTATATTGTCAAATGCTTTATATTGTCAAATGCTTTATATTGTCAAATGATTTATATTGTCATATGCTTTATATTGTTAAATGCTTTATATTGTTAAATGCTTTATATTGTCAAACGCTTTATATTGTCAAATGCTTTATATTGTCATATTGTCAAATGCTTTATATTGTCAAATGCTTTATATTGTCAAATGCTTTATATTGTCATATGCTTTATATTGTCAAATGCTTTATATTGTCAAATACTTTATATTGTCAAATGCTTTATATTGTTAAATGCTTTATATTGTTAAATGCTTTATATTGTCAAATGCTTTATATTGTCAAATGCTTTATATTGTCAAATGCTTTATATTGTCATATGCTTTATATTGTCAAATGCTTTATATTGTCAAATGCTTTATATTGTCATATGCTTTATATTGTCAAATGCTTTATATTGTCATATTGTTAAATGCTTTTTATTGTCAAATGCTTTATATTGTCATTGGGCTCTTAGCCATGTGGCCCTTCATTTGTAAACCCTTTGAAGGTTTGATCAGGTAATTAGTGTTGAGGGCAAGGTGACAGAAGTGACAATTCAACCGACTGACTGCAGGTAAAGCGATACCAAGACAACTTGACGGTTTTGTCTGAGGCAAATCCGGAGCACTCACAGTGCAGTTCATTTGGATAGTATTTCATTTTCCCACACAATGAAAGAATTTACACACAAGTAAGATTAAACTGTTTTAAGAGGACATTGAGCTATATCTCACATTAAAAAGACATCACATTTTTCCCATGGCACTTCTACAAAGATATATTTCTATTTTTATTCCTCCAATTTGATATTTCTATTCCGATTCATTCCCCGCATTTCCAAAATGTGTCTTTTCCATTAATGGACTGCTGAATTAATCTTCGATGACCACATGGTTTGATAGATCGTTTTTTTTTTCATCCCCCTTTGTTCCATGAGTCATTCGTAGCTCGTCCTACAATAGCTCGTTCATTCAGGGTCCAACAACCACATTTGAGGAGAAAACCCTCCTCCTGGCTCCTTAAAACGCGGTTTTGCCACAAAGTAAATACTTGAGGAACGGAAGGGAAACCTTTCAGTGACCAGGCAAGTGGGCACTAATAAAATCCTTTTACAAGACATGGGGCTGCCATCACATTTGGGAGGAGCTTTTCCCAAATTATTGCAGTCATTTGTCATCACATTAGTGGCCTGCTGCCGGCCTGGGAAGTTGTCATCACATTAGCGGCCTGCTGCCGGCCTGGGAAGTTGTCATCACATTAGCGGCCTGCTGCCGGCCTGGGAAGTTGTCATCACATTAGCGGCCTGCTGCCGGCCTGGGAAGTTGTCATCACATTAGCGGCCTGCTGCCGGCCTGGGAAGTTGTCATCACATTAGCGGCCTGCTGCCGGCCTGGGAAGTTGTCATCACATTAGCGGCCTGCTGCCGGCCTGGGAAGTTGTCATCACATTAGCGGCCTGCTGCCGGCCTGGGAAGTTGTCATCACATTAGCGGCCTGCTGCCGGCCTGGGAAGTTGTCATCACATTAGCGGCCTGCTGCCGGCCTGGGAAGTTGTCATCACATTAGCGGCCTGCTGCCGGCCTGGGAAGTTGTCATCACATTAGCGGCCTGCTGCCGGCCTGGGAAGTTGTCATCACATTAGCGGCCTGCTGCCGGCCTGGGAAGTTGTCATCACATTAGCGGCCTGCTGCCGGCCTGGGAAGTTGTCATCACATTAGCGGCCTGCTGCCGGCCTGGGAAGTTGTCATCACATTAGCGGCCTGCTGCCGGCCTGGGAAGTTGCAGATGATTCCTAAAACAGCGCGGACTGCTGGAGCGCCCAACGCTGGTCTGTTTCATTTTGGTGCACACACACTCACACATACAACAAAGGGGCAGTTCAGAGACACCATGACACCATGACACCCGCACTCCATTGTCACCCCGGGCAAAAATATGCCAGCCTTACCTCACAGAACAACCAGCCAGCTGTCTCCTTAGGACAGCACCTACCTTCAAGCTCGCCTGGCTCTTTATTTGCCATTGATAACTCAAATAGATTTAAATAGATTTGTATAGATATCCATAGAATCTTGCAGATTTGCGTCGATCTGACCACGTGACCTGACCAATAAAAACCGACAGGGTGTTCCAGTTCCTGACAATATCCAGCAACTTTGCACAGCCATTTTCAGAGGAGTGGGACAGATGCATATCTGTATTCCCAGTCGTGAAATCCATTGATTAGGGATTCATTGACTGATTTCCTTATATGAACAGTAACTCAGTAAAATATCTGAAATTGTTGCATGTTGCATTTATATTCTAATAACTCTGAGCCCTATGAACGCTGAAAACTCTCTGAGCACTATGAACTCTGAAAACACCAAAGGTGTTCGAAGGGGTTGGGGTCAGGGCTCTGTGCAGGCCAGTCAAGTTCTTCCACACCGATCTCAACAAACCATCTCTGTATGGACCTCACTTTGTGTACAGGGGCACTTTCATGCTGAAACAGGAAAGGGCCTTCCCCAAACTGTTGCCACAAAGTTGGAAGTACATAATCGTCTAGAATGTTATTGTATACTGTAGCATTAAGATTTCCCTTCACTGGAACCATGAGAAACAGCCACAGACCATTATTCCTCCTCCACCAAACTTTACAAATGGCACTATGCATTCGGGCAGATCTATCTATCTATCTATCTATCTATCTATCTATCTATCTATCTATCTATCTATCTATCTATCTATCTATCTATCTATCTATCTATCTATCTATCTATCTATCTATCTATCTATCTATCTATCTATCTATCTATCTATCTATCTATCTATCTATCTATCTATCTATCTATCTATCTATCTATCTATCTATCTATCTATCTATCTATCTATCTATCACTCCAGAGAACGCGTTTCCACTTCTCCAGAGTCCAATGGCGGTGAGCTTTGCAACACTCCAGCCGATGCTTGGCATTGTACATGGTGATCTTTGGCTTGTGTGTGGCTGCTCGGCCATGGAAACCCATTTCATTAAGCTCCCGATGAACAGTTCTATTGCTGACGTTGCTTCCAGAGGCAGTTTTGAACTCGTTAATGAGTGTTGCAACCAAGGACAGAAGATTTTTACCTGCAGCGCGCTTCATTACTTACCGGTCCTGTTCGGTGAGCTTGTGTGGCCTACCACTTCGCGGCTGAGCCGTTGTTGCTCCTAGACGTTTCCACTTCACAATAACAGTACTTACAGTTGACCGGGGCAGCTCTAGCAGGGCAGAAATTTGACGAACTGACTTGTTGGAAAGGTGGCATCCTATGATTGTGCCACGTTGAAAGTCACTGAGCTTTTCAGTAAGGCCATTCTAATGCCAATGTTTGTCTATGGAGATTGCATGGCTGTGTGCTCAATTTTATACACCTGCCAGCAACTGGTGTGGCTTAAATAGCCGAATCCACAAATTTGAAGGGGTGTCCACATACTCTAATATATACAGTGGGGAGAACAAGTATTTGATACACTGCCGATTTTGCAGGTTTTCCCACTTACAAAGCATGTAGAAGTCTGTAATTTTTATCATAGGTACTCTTCAACTGTGAGAGACGGAATCTAAAACAAAAGTCCAGAAAATCACATTGTATAATTTTTAAATAATTAATTAGCATTTTATTGGATGACATAAGTATTTGATACATCAGAAAAGCAGAACTTAATATTTGGTACAGAAACCTTTGTTTGCAATTACAGAGATCATACGTTTCTAAAGTTTATTCATGGTCTAAAGTTTATTCATGGTCTAAAGTTTATTCATGGTCTAAAGTTTATTCATGGTCTAAAGTTTATTCATGGTCTAAAGGTTTTACATGGTCTAAAGTTTTTACATGGTCTAAAGTTTTTACATGGTCTAAAGTTTATTCATGGTCTAAAGTTTATTCATGGTCTAAAGTTTATTCATGGTCTAAAGTGTATTCATGGTCTAAAGTTTTCACATGGTCTAAAGTTTATTCATGGTCTAAAGTTTATTCATGGTCTAAAGTTTATTCATGGTCTAAAGTTTTTACATGGTCTAAAGTTTATTCAGGGTCTAAAGTTTATTCATGGTCTAAAGTCCCTGGCCCTTTGAAAAGTTACCCTGCTGCTGGGAAAGTCAGTGTCTTCTCTCCTGGCTTCTGCCCTCCAGCAATGGGTGAAAGTCAGTGTCTCCTGGCTTCTGTCCTCCAGCAATGGGTGAAAGTCAGTGTCTCCTGGCTTCTGTCCTCCAGCAATGGGTGTCCCAATTAAGCTGGGGGGGAAAAACAAGTGAAAGAATGAATTAATATAAAATAAAAAATATGTTATGTAAAAATGTATTTTGCCGCAGGGTCAAAGACAACTCATTTGGATCTGCAGGATGTGTTTTTGGCAGTTCATGTAACAATCATTTATGTAAAAGGTCATGTTTACAATATAGAGTTTCCTAACTTAGGGGTTTGATTCAGTCAAACGTATGTGGGAAATGTTTTTATGTTACTTGGTAAACGTTTTTGTGGAAGAACTTTTAATCATTTGTTAAGTGGAGTGACTGTTGAATAGTTACATGACAGATGGATAGAACATTGCATAAGAATAACATAACATTAATAATAATATAACTTCAACATTGCTTAGTTATTTAGGGGTTGACTCAGGACGTTAATTTATTCCATTTGAGTGACATGATTGATTATGCTTAGTTAAGTCTGGGATCTCAAGCTAGTGGTGCTTATGCTCTTATAAGTAAGCAGCCTTGTCCGAGCCAGAACGGCCCATAGAGCAGGAGCCTGTTTCTGTAGCGTGAGGAAGCTTGATGTACAAGTACACACACTGAACAGGGTGCTAACCTAATGCATTAAAACGTGCTACATTAAATAGTGCTGTATATAATAGTGTTACGTTGTGTCTGAGGTGATATTGTAATTAGCGCTTGGATTCAAACTACAGTTCAAGAGCGTATATTGATAATCTCTTGAAATAGTGGAAATGGGTTACTCTCCTCATGAATAGGTTTGTATTGTTTCAAAGTGGGTTACATTTTGCAGCAACCGTTTCTAAACACAGGAAGACATCAAGCTGTCAGACAGACATCAGCTAGCGCCTTACCAGAAGCCAAAAGATTAACTCTGCACTTATATAAAGCATTTAAGCAATCTATTTACTCTGCCTGTCAAGATAGAGCTTCATCACTGCGAGCAGTGAGCATGTTCAGTGAGGTTGTGATCTTCGGATACTGATCCGTGTGAGTGAGGTCACGCGACTGGCTCATGTAGAAGGCACTAAAGCCTTAACCAAAGAGATCCTGTGTGGCCTGGCAGCCCATCGCTGTGTCAGCCGCTGGTCCACCAAAGTGTTCTTGGCGACGGGCCATGTTCTCCAGGGCTCCTGCTGTCTTCGCCCTGTTCTCTCCTGCCCCGCCCTATCCTTCCAGGGGATCTTCCCCTTCTGCCTGGCCCCTGACTGATGGATCCTCAAGGCCTCTTCATTTCTGCACAGTCATCATAGTTCAGTGTCAAAAGCTGCTAAAACACTGCCAAACTCCCCCCTTATCACCCAGAAGAGCTCATTTATCTAGCTCTAAACCGATACAGTCACATCCAAAATTATTGGCACACTTGATAAAGATTAGCAAAAAAAGGCTATATTGTGTGTTTATTTTTTTATAATATTATTTTATACTAATACAATTGCTCAGAGAAAGAGATTTTGTTTAAAAATGTAGTACAAAATGACACCTGCATTAGCGTTCTACCCTTAGTTATATCAGTTTAAGGAAGTGTGTTACGACCTTCCATGGCTTCCTGTTTCACTGTGGTATAAAAATGAGGTAACGCGCATGTAAAATCCCATCACAAATGAAAACAGACAAATGGTTGTTGGCTATCATAAATAAGGCAATGGGTACAAAAAAACAACTGAAAAAAATGAATATATATACCAATTACCACTATTAGGGCAACAATTAAGACGTTGAAAACCACTGAAACTTGCCTGGCAGAGGACCAAAGTGTATCATGTCCCCACAGTGAGGAAGATGGTACAGGAGGCAAAGAAAAGTCCAAGAATTTCAGAACTTGGTCGCATCTTGGGGTCACCAAGTCTCTAAATCTGCAATTAGAATTACAAATGCCAATAGTCCAAGGGTTGCCATAAAAAGCCTTTATTGAGAGAAAGCAATAAATGTAAGTGGCTGGAGTTTGCTGAACGGCGTTGGCACATTGATTGGAACAGGGTGTTATGGTCATATGAGATGAAAATATAGCTCTTTGGTCAAGGAAACCAGTGGTGGGTTTGGCCTCGAAAGAAGGATGCATATGTTGCAAAGAACCTCATACACACTGTAAAATATGATGGTGGATCTTTGATGTTACGGGGCTGTTTTGTAAAATATGATGGTGGATTTGAATTGAAGAGGGCGCAGACCAAAGGATATCAAGGATCTGGAAAGATTCTGTATGGAGGAATGGTCTCAGATCCTCCAAATGTCTTCATCAATCTCATACAACACTTTAGAGAAAGGCTCGGTGCCATTATCCTCACAAGAAGAGCGTGCTGGAGTTTATAAGAAGGCTCAGTGCCATTATCCTCACAAGGAGAGCGTGCTGGAGTTTATAAGAAGGCTCAGTGCCGTTATCCTCGTACTTATTATTAAAGAAAATATCTCTGAGCAATTTTTATTAGTATAAAATAATAACAATAATATTCATTTTTTCTTGTTGCTTTGGACGAATTCAGGGTTGTTTGAGGAAAAAGTCCCAAAACTCCTTTAGAAGTTTTTAGGGCTTGGTGTCATTTTCAATTTTCCAACATTGTCATTTGTTTGCAGTAACTGACAAGCCACAAGTCTCAGAAAAAACACTTGACGAGGAAAATAAATCTGTTGTCTTGTTTTAATCTTCTGAAACACTTGATTTATAAAAGGTTGAGAGAGAGCTGTTAACAGTAGAAACGCTGGGCCTTTCAGCCTATAAGGTAGGGAACCCTAGGAGACCTGGGCTCATCCTGTGAGATCTGTTTGGAGAAGTCATCTGAGGTATTTGTTCTGGGTGGAGACGATGGTTTGGGCTAAATAAAGGGTGGAAACCAAACAGGCTGCCTCGAGTTGGGAAAAAGGCCTCAGGGTCTGACTAGTGCAAATTGGCATAAATAAAAGGCTTTGTGTCTTTAAGATACACTATTAGTTTAGGTAATGTACTTTAAGATACACTGTTAGTTCAGGTAATGTACTTTAAGATACACTATTAGTTCAGGCAATGTACTTTTGGAAGATTCCACATAAACAGCAATCTGAAGAGGATCAGTAAGAAGAAATGAACATGCCAGAGATACACATTAAACAAGGATTGTAATCTGCACACTGCGGTTCAAGAGGTTTGCTCTGCCATTTTTCTTTGTAAATCTTTTTTGTACTTGTCCAAAGTCACCATTATTATTCACTACATTTCTGCATTAAACACAATTGAAAATAAGCTAAAGCAGAAACAGACCTTCACCCAGGCTAAACCAACATTGTTTATTTAACCAAAAAGTGACAGCATCTCATCTTTGAAAAAAAAAGCTTGTTCTTCAATGGGTTTGAGTGGAACTTTTGTCACTAACACTTTCCATGAAAACAAAATTAAACAAATGCAGTGAGGGAATCGGAGGCTAGCTGCATTCTTTGTGGCCGTCGAGTCAGACTGAGTCAACAAAACCAATTAGAGGAGAGATCTTCAAAACAAACTTTCTGCGCCTGTTTAGCACATTGCGGTGGCGTGTTGAAAAGATACATTTGGATTGATGAAAAAGAGCCCTTGAGCAGTCGTAAAGGGATACTTCCTTCCTATTATTTTGTTTCTAGTGAATTACTAGGACATAATTACCTTGACATTTTTTTCTACCCCTTTTCATTTGTTTGCAAGAAATTATGTTTAGGCACGTTTAGCTTCCCCAAATAGCAGAAAAGTACCACATGAAGCCACCAGGGACTTAGTGTTAATGTGCCTTCAGTGGAGATTATACATTTTAAAATGCACTTAGACTCTAGCGAAAGCATTAGACACTAGGTATCCTGCTGTTTTAAAACGTCCCCTATTGACCCCACTTATCTTCAATGAGGGATTTTGAGTTTGCCAGTTGGTTGAACATTTTTGTAATCCTATATTAATTGTGGTACATGTGAGCATTTGGGGACACCTCCTTCACCAATCAACAGACCTGCATTCATTACTCCATATTGACTCAATGTTTATCGAGGAGAGGAAATGGCTGTCACTGGTGCCGTCTTGCTTGGTAACCCACAACCTAACTGGGAAAGTATCACGTAGTAGAATAACAGGAAAATGCACATCGATGGCAATGTAGAAAATAATTTCTTACAAATATTGGACTAATATGGAACCAGACAATGACTTCCACCACCCTAACATGCCACAGACTGTTACAATAGTCACCACACAAGTATCACACAGTTGGATGTGAATCAGGGTATCAGGTTTTAATCATCTAGCTACAGTGATACTAACCACAAAGATCCTACCCAGAATTGCTGTGACTAGTGCAGGGTCTAGCCACAAAGATCCTACCCAGAATTGCTGTGACTAGTGCAGGGTCTAGCCACAAAGATCCTACCCAGAATTGCTGTGACTAGTGCAGGGTCTAGCCACAAAGATCCTACCCAGAATTGCTGTGACTAGTGCAGGGTCTAGCCACAAAGATCCTACCCAGAATTGCTGTGACTAGTGCAGGGTCTAGCCACAAAGATCCTACCCAGAATTGCTGTGACTAGTGCAGGGTCTAGCCACAAAGATCCTACCCAGAATTGCTGTGACTAGTGCAGGGTCTAGCCACAAAGATCCTACCCAGATGGTGGAAGTGTAATTTTAAAATCAAATCAAATCATATCATATTTTATTTGTAACATGCACTGAAAAAACAGGTGAAGACCTTACAGTGAAATGTTAACCTACAAGCTCTTAACCAACAATACTTTAAGAAGTGTTAAGTAAAAAATAAAAAATAAAAGTAACAAATAATCAAACAGCAGCAGAAGCTGTTACGAAGCCTTTTGATCATAGACTTGGCGCTCCGGTACAGCTTGCCGTGTGGTAGCAAAGAGGACATTGTATGACTGGAGTCTTTGACAATTTTTAAGGCCTTCCTCTGACACCGCCTGGTATAGAGGTCCTGGATGGCAGGAAGCTTGGCCCCAGTGATGTACTGGGCCATTTGCACTACCCTCTGTAGTGCCTTGAGGTCGGAAGCCGAGCAGTTGCCTTACCAGGCAGTGATGCAACCAGTCAAGATGCTCTCGATGGTGCAGCTGTAGAACCTTTTGAGGATCTGAGGACCCATGCCAAATCTTTTCAGTCTCCTGAAGGGGAATTGTCTTTGTCGTGCCCTCTTCCCGACTGTCTTGGTGTGTTTGGACCATTCTAGTTTGTTGGTGATGTGGACACCAAGGAACTTGAATCTCTCAACCTGCTCCACTACAGCCCTGTCGATGAGAATGGGGAAATGCTTAGTCCTCCTTTTCCTGTAGTCCACAATCATCTCCTTTGTCTTGATCACGTAGAGGGAGAGGTTGTTATCCTGGCACTACACGGCCAGGTCTCTGACCTCCTCCCTGTAGACTGTCTCAACGTTGTCAGTGATCAGTTGTGTCGTCGGCAAACTTGATGATGGTATTGGAGTCGTGCTTGGCCATGAAGTCATGGGTGAACAGGGAGTACAGGAGGGGACTAAGCACGCACCCCTGAGGGGCCCCTGTGTTGAGGATCAGCATGGCAGACGTCAGGAAGTCCAGGATCCCGTTTCAGAGGGAGGTGTTTAGTCTTTAGCATTTAATGGCAACAGACTTGAGTGCTACGGGTCGGTAGTCATTAAGGCAGATTACCTTAGTGTTCTTGGACACAGGGACTATGGTGGTCTGCTTGAAACGTGGGTATTACAGACTCAATCAGGGACAGGTTGAAAATGTCAGTTAAGACACTTGCCAGTTGGTCAGCGCATGCTTGGAGTACACGTCCTGTTAATACATCTGGCCCTGCGGCCTTGTGGAAGTTGACCGTTTTAAAGGTTTTACTCATATCGGCTACGGAGAGCATGATCACAGAGTCGTCCGGAACAGCTGATGCTCTCATGCATGTTTCAGTGTTACTTGCCTCGAAGTGAGCATAGAAGTAATTCATATTTTCTGGTAGGCTCGTGTCACTGGGCAGCTCACGGCTGTACTTCCCTTTGTAGTCTGTAATAGTTTGCAGGGCCTGCCACATCCGACAATCTTAATCCTGTATTGACGCTTTGCCTGTTTGATGGTTTGCAGGAGGGCATAGCGGGATTTTTTATAAGCTTCTGAAAGTGGCAGCTCTACCCTTTAGCTCAGTGCGGAAGTTGCCTGTAATCCATGGCTTCTGGTTGGGGTATGAACGTACGGTCACTGTGGGGATGACGTCATCGATGCACTAATTGATCGACATGATTTATTGGTAAATGATTGGATGTTTGATGGGATGTTTTAAACAATTTAAATATTGTAATATATAATTTATACATTGTAAAAAGAAAAAATACAAACAGTCACAAGCCTGCATGAAAAACACGTTGCGTACGCTACATCCACAAGGCTGCCTTTGGTACCATACAGCTGTCAGTCACACAAGCAGTAGTTAGGTATGTTCTCCCACGTAGAGTAGGTATCCCAATATCTGGATAAACAAAGGTTACATAGAGTAATCCCTTAACGATGGATGTACAAACTGTTTATTTCCACTGAGCTAGGCCATTACACTACAAGACCAAAAGTATGTGGACACCTGCTTGTTGAACATTTCTTTCCAAAATCATGGGCATTAAAATGGAGTTGCTGCTATAATAGCCTCCACTCTTCTGGGAAGGCTTTCCACTAGATGTTGGAACATTGCTGCGGGACTTGCTTCCATTCAGCCACAAGAGCATTAATGAGGTCGTGTACTGATTTTGGGCGATTAGTTCTGGCTTGCAGTCGGTGTTCCAATGCATCCTAAAGGTGTTCGATGGGGTTGAGGTCAGGGCTCTGTGCAGGCCAGTCAAGTTGTTCCACACCGATCTCAACAAACCATTTCTATATGGAGCTCACTTTGTGCACGGGGCCATATGAACGCAAAAAAAAATCACTGAGCCCTGTGAATGCTAAAAAGTCTCTGAGCCCTATGAACGCAAAAAACTATCTGAGCATAATGAACGCTGAAAACTACAATGCATACAATGTTATTGAATGCTGTAGCATTAAGATTTCACACAAACATTTGACTCAGTCTCTCTCTCAATCTTTCACCACTATGGTCCAGCCTAGTGATATCAAAACCATAGTCCATTTCAAGGTGGTCCCAGGTCCCTCCTGGTGATATGAAAACCATAGTCTGTTTCAAGGTGGTTCCTGGTCCCGCCTGAAAACCCTCTTATTTTCCTCCCTTGTTATTTAGAATGGGTGTCTCTGCTTTGTATCATCTCTGTTTCCATGTACCTACCTGTTACGCCGCTTGACGTGCAGCTGTTGCCCTCCCTGGACTCTATACAGTGTACACTCTGTGTTAATCTGCTACAAAGTACCGTGGTCAACTCCAATTATGTTTAGTGTTGCTCATATTGCCCCCACCACCACCACTGTGTTACTGTTATCCAGAACAGCCTCAAATAAGACCAGCCATCTGTGTAGTACACTGGTGCATCTGACCAGAGCCCCAGTGGAGCATGTGGAACAGGTTACCTGCAACGACTTTGAGGAAGTTCAAAGTTGAAGGTTTTTAGGGAGATGTGGTTGGATCCTGGATTAGATCATGTTAATTAGGATCCTATTAGAATAAGATATTTGAGATGTTCTCCTTTCCAAGGTCACGGTCACCCAGATATTAGGTCAAAGTATAACGAATTGAGCCAATGGTTTATCAAGGGGGTCAACTGAGAAGACTGTCCGTCAAAAAACACACAAAATGTCAGCCTTTTTATTTATGCAACTCATCCAAAACTGTTGACTTGAATTGAACTTCAGATGGGCTAAAACAGACAACAGAAGTACATAGTACATGATTTGATCCGTGTTTATGTGTCTCTGTGTGGCCCTAGCCTAACTGGATGCACTTGACCTGATTTGATAAGGGGGTCCTTTTCCACAGGGAGTGGTGCAGCTTTGATTTGGGACACAAAAGAAGTGGAGGGTGTGACTTCTAGTTATCGTGTAGAGGGAGGGCCGGGTGGGACAGATTAGAGGGCAATGTCACGATGACTGGCTTCCTGTACACTAAATCCTTAAAAGTATTCTGTCATACTCACTTCCTGTCTGTTTTCTACAGTCATGATTAAACTGTAAAGGCTGAGTTTAAATGTATCCTCAGTCTAATAAAAAGTCTAGGATTATTCAAAAATATGTAATTGAATTGCATTCAACTAACTCAAATTATAATCTCTTTTAATCTTTTAATTATTATTTTAGATCACTAGTACATACTATGTATGTAACAATGTATAAATAGCAATGTGTATGCAACAATGTCTATGAATACTGGTACATGTAACTACCAACACATGGGTGTTAGTCGACAATTATTGTAGGACCAATACTTCAACTCAGAAACAAGTTTATATCAACCAGCCCAACATATATACACCCCTGGTCAAAAGTTTGGAATATTACTAATTCAAGGGTTTATCTTTATTTGCACAATTTTTTACATTGTAGAAATAACACATATGGGATCATGTAGTAAACAAAAAAGTGTCAAACAAATAGCCACCATTTGCCTTGGTGACAGCTTTGCACACTCATGGCATTCTCTCAACCAGCTTCATGAGGACCGCCACAGGAATGGAAGACCCAGAAATACCTCTGGTGCAGAGGATAAATTCATTGAGTTACCAGCCTCAGATTGCAGCCCAAATAAATGCTTCACAGAGTTCAAGTAACAGACACATCTCAACATGAACTGTTCAGAGGAGAGTGTGAATCAGGCCTTCATGGTCGAATTGCTGCAAAGAAACCACTACTAAAGGACACCAATAAGAAGAAGAGATTTGCTTGGGCCAAGAAACATGAGCAATGGACATTAGACCGGTGGAAATTTGACCTTTGGTCTGGAGTCCAAATTTGAGATTTTTGGTTCCAAACTCAACCAAATTGAGATGGTTTGGGATGAGTCTGACCGCAGTGAAGGAAAAGCAGCCAACAAGTGCTCAGCATATGTGGAAACTCCTTCAAGACTGATGGAAAAGCATTCCAGGTGAAGCTAGTTGAGAGTGACAAGAGTGTGCAAAGCTGTCATCAAGGCAAAGGGTGGATATTTGAAGAATGTCAAATATAAAAAATATTTTGAATTTTTTTGGTTACTACATGATTCCATATGTGTTATTTCATAGTTTTGATGTCTTCACTTTTATTCTACAATGTAAAAAATAGTGTAAATAAAGAAAAACCCTTGAATGAGTAATATTCCAAACTATTGGCCCTCAGTGTATTTTTACCTTTATTTAAGCAATCGCCGTCTTTCACAAGGAAGCCATGCATGTACAATTTCACAAGACAAATCTAATACAATATAACATCAGTAAAATACACACAACAGCAAAAATTAAAGAAAAACTATAACATTCCTCAATAAGAAGGTATCAAATCAATATTTTAAATTGCCCGAGCCGCACCAGAACATCCAATTGTAATGTGTTTTGTACTTGGCTCCAGCAATGAGCTGCTTCTTAGCTAAAAGCGGATTGACCTAGTTCGGTGGAGACCCGAGGAACCTCAAGAGTTAACCAACCTTGGGTTTTGGTATGTTTTTATATTTTAACAGCGAAGTTAGTAAAGTCAGAAGCTTGTGTAGTAGAGCTTTGTAAACTAAAAAAGACTAGTGATGAGATCTACGGGACTTTAATGAGGACCAGTCAACCTTTTCATACAGGATGCAGTGGTGAGTATTAAAACTGTCACCTGTGATAAAATGAAGGGCGCATTTTTTAAATTACGGCATCCGAAGGTTTAAGAGTAGTGGCTGCTTCATTCTGGTAAATGGTGTCACTATAGTCAAGAACAGGCAGGGAAGTTGACTGTACAATACACTTCCTGCTGTTTAGAGATCTGTTTCTAAAAATCCAATCTTAGCTTTTTAACTAGCTCATCCGTATGTTTCCTTTTTTACATTAAATCTTTGTCAATCCAAATGACCAG
This sequence comes from Thymallus thymallus, assembly GCA_023634145.1. NCBI lineage: Eukaryota > Metazoa > Chordata > Actinopteri > Salmoniformes > Salmonidae > Thymallus > Thymallus thymallus. The sequence goes on from CM042414.1 coordinate 3,952,866, forward strand.
ATATTTATAGGCGGGAACCCATCCGTTGTCTATGACACACTGCATCACGCAATGAGATGAACTCACGCCAAGGCCCAATCCTTATTCTGCATCACACAATGAGATGAACTCATGCCAAGGCCCAATACTTGGCATCTTTCTTCATGTGTGAAGGCATGTGCTCATAATGAATTAGGGAACAGGTTGTCAGGATGTATTTAATGCTAAATGAACGTGTGTGTGTGTGTGTGTGTGACGGTCCCTATAAAATAGACATAATAAAGACAATTGCACTACACTACGGCCCTTTGTCTCAGGTTGGAAGAAGCTCTCCGGGTGTTTTCAGTTCCAACAGTGAGTAAACATTGTGCAGCCAGTTGTGTTTGGGAAAGCTTTCCTTGTCTATTCGTCATCTAAATTTAACAACACAAGTACCCTGCCCAGAGGCAATGGGGAAATCTCTTGACTCAGAATAAACCACATAAATTAAGTGTGGATTTGAATGTCATTGGAGTGTATAATAGTATTTCTGACCCTTAAATCTTCAGATTCTACTGACTCACTTTACTGACAGAAAACTGTAGTTCTCTAGTTGTATCTTCTAAGAGTTAAAATATCTATAGTTCACCCAAATTACACATTGGTTTCCTTACCCTGTAAGCAGTCTATGGACAAGGTATGACAGCGATCCATGTTTTGTTTTGGTTTCGCTGGCGCTGTTTCCACATGCTAATGTGACATAATCCGAGTCATCCGAAAACACAGAGTTCGCTTTTAAATGTCAGGTCTGGAGGTGCAAAAGACGCATTTTGTCCGCATGTTGTCCTGATATTGTTTGGATCTGGTTGTCCACCTCCCGAAGTGGGTGAGCTCGCATTTGCACTCCAATCTCAACATAATGTGGATTCAATCAACCAACTCAAAATTCCGCTCAAAACCTGTTTTGGGATCTAGAGGCAACTTTTCGTAATAAAGTTGGAGGAAATACCTTCCTAGCCTGTGAGGGAAAGTATTTGCTGGCTTCTTAAATGCAAGCTAGCTAATATTTTTTTATTTTTTATTATATAAATCGTAATTCTAACCCGTTTGCAATCGCTTTAGCTTTGCTTGGTAGCTTTCTGGCTAGCTACAGTAGTTTGCTACTGCCATCAGTTGTGCCATCAAAATCTCCTCCCATTGTCACCAATTGGAACTGGTTACTGGCATTTGAATATAGAGTGGGAATCGGCAGTCCAGACACACTGTGGACACAGTAGTCACATTTAAACAGTGGTGTAAAGTACTTAAGTAAAAATACATTAAAGTACTACCTAATAATTTTTTGGGGGGTATCTGTACTTTACTATTTAAAATTGTATTTTTGGTATTTTTGTTTCCCCAATTGGTGGTTACAGTCTTGTTCCATCACTACAACTCCCCTACAGACTCGGGAGAGGCGAAGGTCGAGAGCCATGCATCCTCCGAAACACGATCCTGCCAGGCCGCACTGCTTCCTGACACACTGCTTGCTTAACCCAGAAGCCAGCCACATCAATGTGTTGGAAGAAACACCATCCAGCTGGCGACCAAAGTTAACTTGCTGGCTCCCGGCCGCCAGAAAGAGTAGCTAGAGCGCGATGGGACAAGGAAATCCGGGCCTATTGTGCGCCGCCTCATGGGTCTCCCGGTCACAGGCGGCTGTGACACAGTCTGGGATCGAACCTTAGACCGTGGTGCCATTTGGGAGGCAACTCTATTTATATTATTGACAACTTTTACTTTTACTTCACTACATGCCTGAACAAAATTAAGTACTTTTTACTCCCATAGAGTTTCCCTGACAACCAAAAGTACTCGTTACAATTTGAATGCTTAGCAGGACAGGAAAAGGGTCAAATTCACACACTTATCAAAATAACATGTGGTCATCCCTACTGCCTCTGATCTGCTGGACTCACTAAACACAAATGCATCTTTTGTAAATGATGTCTGAATGTTGAAATGTGTCCTGACAAGAAAATGTGCCGTCTGCTTTAAGGTAAAAAAAAATGTACATATTAGCTCAATTAGCTAAATTACCTCGACTAACCTGCACATTACATTGACATTGTAGTCATTTAGCAGACGCTCTTATCCAGAGCAACTTACAAATTGGTGCTTTCAACTTAGGATAGCCAGTGGGACAACCACATCTCCATCACAGTAAGTACATTTCTTTAAACAAGCAGCTGTGAGCAAAGTCAGTGCTAGCAGGGAAATAAGTCAGGCATTAGTTTAGACAAGTGTTAGTAAAGGTAATTGTTTTAATTTTTTATTTTTTTTTTATGAGTGGGAGGTAGAAGGATTACTGTTATACTATTCCCGGTATTCCTTATAGAGGTAGGGTTTCAAGTGTCTCCGGAAGGTGGTCAGTGACTCCGCTGTCCTGGCGTCGTGGGGGAACTTGTTCCACCATTGGGGTGCCAAAGCAGTGAATAGCTTTGACTGGGAGGAGTAGATGTGAGCTTCAACTGCAAGCCAGTGGAGTGTGTGGAGGAGCGGGGTGATATGAGAGAACTTGGGAAGGTTGAACACCAGATGGGCTGCAGCATTCTGGATAAGTTGTAGGGGTATTCACCACCTGGTTATCAGAAGGAAAGGAGAAAATTAATTGAGTGACATCTGCGTAGTAATGATAGGAGAGACGATGTGAGGAAATTACAGAGCCAAGTGACTTGGTGTATAGAGAGATTAAGAGAGGGCCTAGAACTGAGCCCTGGGGGACACCAGTGGTGAGAGCATGTGGTGCGGAGACAGATTCTCGCCATGCCACCTGATAGGAGCGACCTGTCAGGTAGGACGCAATCCAAGAGTGTGCAGCGCCGGAGATGCCCAACTCGGAGAGGGTGGAGAGGAGGATCTGATGGTTCACAATATCAAAGGCAGCAGATAGGTCTAGAAGGATAAGAGCAGAGGAGAGAGAGTTAGCTTTGGCAGTACGGAGAGCCTTTGTGACACAGAGAAGAGCAGTCTCAGTTGAATTACCAGTCTTGAAACCTGACTGGTTAGGATCACGAAGGCCATTCTGAGAGAGAGAGCAGGAGAGTTGGTTAGAGACAGCACGCTCAAGAGTTTTGGAGAGAAAAGAAAGAAGGGATACTGGTCTGTAGTTGTTGACATCGGAGGGATTGAGTGTAGGTTTTTTGATGAGGGGTGCAACTCTTACCCTCTTGAAGACGGAAGGGACACAGCCAGTGGTTAAGGATGAGTTGATGAGCAAGGTGAGGTAAGGGAGAAGGTCTCCGGAAATGGTCTGTTGAAGATAGGAGGGGATAGGGTCAAGCGGACAGGTTGTTGGGCTGCCAGTAGTCACAAGTCACAAGATTTCATCTGGAGAGAGAGGGGAGAAAGAAGTCAAAGCATAGGTTAGGGCAGTGTGAGCAGGACCAGTGGTGTCAATAGGCTTAGTAAATGAGGATCGGATGTCGTCAACTTTCTTTTCGAAATGGTTGACTATGTCATCCACAGAGAGGGAGGAGGGAGGGGGAGGAGGAGGAGGATTCAGCAGGGAGGAGAAGGTGGCAAAGAGCTTCCTAGGGTTAGAGGCCGAGGCTTGAAATTTAGAGTTGTAGAAAGTGGCTTTAGCAGCAGAAACAGAGGAAGAAAAAGTAGAGAGGAGAGAGTGAAAAGATGACCGGTCCACAGGGAGTTTAGTTTTCCTCCATTTCCGCTCGGCTGCCCGGAGCCTTGTTCTGTGAGCTCACAATGAGTCGTCTAGTCACGGAGCAGGAGGGGAGGACCGAGCCGGCCGGGAGGATAGGGGACATAGAGAGTCAAAAGATGCAGAAAGGGAGGAGAGGAGGGTCGAGGAGGCATGATCAGGAGACAGGAGGGAGAAGGATTAAGCAGAGGGAAGAGATAATAGGATGGAAGAGGAGAGAGTAGTGGGAGAGAGAGAGCGAAGGTTGTGACGGTGCGTTACCATCTGAGTAGGGGCAGAGTGAGTAGTGTTGGAGGAGAGCATTGCCATCTGAGTAGGGGCAGAGTGAGTAGTGTTGGAGGTGAGCGAGAGAGAAAAGGATACAAAGTAGTGGTCAGAGACTTGGAGGGGAGTTGCAGTGAGATTAGTAGAAGAACAGCATCTAGTAAAGAAGAGGTCAAGCATATTGCCTGCCTTGTGAGTAGGGGGGACGGTGAGAGGGTGAGGTCAAAAGAGGAAAGGATTGGAAAGAAGGAGGCAGAGAGAAATGAGTCAAAAGTTAAAGTCACCCAGAACTGTGAGGTGTGAGCCATCATCAGGAAATGAATTTATCAAGGCGTCGAGCTCATTGATGAACTCTCCAAGGGAACCTGGAGGTGCGATAAATGACAGGGATGTTAAGTTTGAATGGGCTAGTGACTGTGACAGCATGGAATTCAAATGAGGAGATAGACAGATGGGTCAGGGGGAAAAGAGAGAATGTCCACTTTGGAGAGATTAGAATTCCTGTGCCACCGCCACGCTGACCAGATGCTCTCTGGGTAAGCGAAAACACATGACCAGGAAAGAGAAGTAGGAGCAGCAGTGTTTTCTGTGGTAATCAATGTTTCCGTCAGAGCCAAGAAGTCAAGGGACTGGAGGGCAGCATAGGCTGAGATGAACTCTGCCTTGTTGGCCGTAGAACGGCAGTTCCGAAGGCTGCCGGAGACCTGGAACTCAACGTGGGTCGTGTTCGCAGGGACCACCAGATCAAAGTGGTTGCAGAAAACAAAAGAAGTGGATGGACCTGCACATTGACTCGGTACCGGTACCCCCTGTATATAGCACCATTATCCCTGTATATAGTACCAGTACCTCCTGTATATAGTACCAGTACCCTTGTATATAGTACCAGTAC